>JAODAL010030625.1:0-49637 GCA_025379985.1 Phyllomedusa bahiana
TCCCCCCGGCCCCAAAGAGATCTACTAGTGGTCTGGGCTCAGCGCCACTATATAGGGATGAACAATTTAAAGGAGGGCAGTCAGCGCTACTTGGCAGCGAAGAAAAATGGGGCAATATCCCCTGCTTCTTGCAAGTAGGTGGCAAGTATAGATGTGGAGAGTGGCATGGGGGGTCTTTTGTGAGGGTCAGCCTCTGCATACCAAGACCGGTGATGAGGACGCAGTGACGATTGAAACACAAATAGATGATGATGTAGCCGACGCACTTGGGAGCGGGTGAGGCAAGGGTTTAATCATGTCAGGAGAAGAGGGCGTCAGCTTGGCGTCAGGCAGCAGCGCAGCCAGCAAGGTGGGTCGTGTGGCCGTGAGTCAGCGGGATAGCAGCAGTGTGAGGTGGGGAGAGCCAAGCGGCCACGGGGTAAAAAACCCTTCGCGGTCCAAGAAGTAGCGGGAAAGGGGCTCAGCGAGGGCAGCGGCGGCAGTAGTCACTCAGTGCGGAGCGTTGGGCGGTTAAAATCGATACTCGGCGGTGTGGCAGTTCTTTGCAAAGGGAAAACCGGAGAGCCGAATATGGGTATATGTGAATCTGTGGGCAGAAAGTGAAGCGTGGCCAGGGAGCTAACTTTGGCACCACGGCCCTGCGTCAACACATGCAGCGTCACCATCCGGTGGCCTGGGAGAAACGTGGCTCAGATGTGGTGGTCCATCCTGCCGCCGCAGCACAGCACAGCAGACCCCCAGGCACGCTGCCATTGCACCCAGTCAAGGCTCCCCACCTCTGCAGAAGGGGAGCTGTTTCTCTTTGACATCATCTCCGGTCCAGATGCTCCTGCCCCTCGCTATCATGGCGCCAGCAGTCTTTTCAGCGAGGCGATTGCAAAGAGACAACAGTATGCGTCCAACCATCCTAAGGTGCAGCAGCTGACCGTGCCCCTGTCCAAGTTGTTGGTTTGCAGTCCCTCCTTTCCAAATGGGGACTCTGCACCATTCAGGGGAACTAATGGCTTGTCCGAGCCGAGATGAGATTCCAAGCCTAATTCTTTTCAAAAAGGCAGTCCAGCATTTTATAATATGTAGAACGAAGGTGGGTCATCCTTGGCTTTGGGTTTGTTAAGGGTGCCGGCAGCGGGACGTTGGACTGTAATACGTAGGGCCAGTAATGTCCTTTCGGCCCACTGGTAAATGTGCTTCCAGCCCAGGCACACCAACAACTTGGACAGGAGACGCCGCTTTCTCCTCCACGTTGTCAAACTGCGCACCTGCGCCAATGTCCGCCTCCTCCCCCTCCACCACCCCCACCATCTAGCCTCCACAAGTACTGCTCCATCATACCACATGTGTAGGGCACAGCGGTGTCACGCAGTTCTACACCTGGCTTGCCTCGGCGAACGAAGTCACACAGGGGAGGAACTGTCCGCTCATGCAGCAAGAAATCGAATTGTGGCTTTCTCCGCGCCAACTGCAAATCGGGAACCATGGTGAGGACAATGGGAGGAACATGGTGTCCCGCGCTGCACCGAGGGGGGATGGTCCATGCGCCCTGCATGGCGCAGTGTTCAAACTGGTTGTGAAAAGGTTCCCGAAGTCTTCCACCGATCTTCAGAAAAATTCTGAAAAAGGCCAGGAAACTGTGCATGCACTTTATCCATTGTACAAAGCCAAAGGGAAAACCCTCCTCGAGTTGCAGCGGCAGAACGGCCCCCCCCAACACCCCTTGATATGCGATGTTTCCACCCCCCTGGAATTCCAGCCTGCACATTTGGACCGACTGTATGAACAGAGAAAGGCCATTAACGATTTTTTGATGATCCAGGCAGACAGAAGTACTCCCCTGAGTAACCTTTGATTTTAGCCAGTGGCAGCTCATGGTGACACCTGCCGTTTGTTGAGCCATTCGAGGAGGCGACGTTATTTATCAGTCGCCAGGACTACGGGATGAATACGGTCAATACCATGCTTCATGTCCTGGAAACAGATGCTGAAAAATTCTGTCTGGGGCAGGGGACTGGAGAGTGGCGACTACATCTCGTGGCCACATGAGGTCGTGGGGACCTGAAATGGCAGGAGGAGGAGGAGGACATTGGAGCAGAGCATTGTCTGGTGAAATGAGCTGGATTTTCACCCAGGTGACAAGGAGGAGGAGCAGGAGCAGCTGGGGAGGTGGATGGAGATGAGGAAGAGAACAGATGACCCCAAGCACGTGGGCAGTATACAGTGGAAATGGAGGCAGGGAGGCCCCTCGGAGTCTACTTGTTGCAGAAGGGCCGCAGCATGCTTATTTGCCTGGCTAGTGACAGGCCGAATAGTCAGCATCCGGCAGGTAGGGAGACTTCTGGCTCTCCACCCTATTGGACCATCGCTACCGGTCCAAAATGGGAGCCTTTTTTACCAGTATTGAGAGGAAGACAAACTCAAATACTATAGGGAATCCTCCGTAATCAGTTGGCCGCTGCCCTATGTGCCGGAATCGTCCCTCCTCTGGACAGGTCTGACCGGGGGTGGTTCCTTCAGCGCTCACTTACTTAATGCCGCGGCTGCTTGGGGGAAGGTGGGGGGGTAGGTGCAGTACCAGCTCCTTCATTAGTAACCTAAGTCTGGAGTCACTGATGAGCAGCTTCTTCTCCCGCCTACCTCCTAGTGTGGAGGGCGTCGCCGAAGCAGCAGCAGCTGGACTGGAGCAGTCCCAGAAACCATAGGTTGTGGCCTACTTGGACAGCACTCTGCCACCTCAGTTAGATGATCGGTGGAACTACTGGGCAGCCAAAACTGGATGTGTGGCGCAACTGCGAGTTTGCAGTGGAGAGCTGTCCGGCCCGCGGCCAGTGTGTGTGGCATCAGAGCGGCGTGTTAAGTGCGGCGGGGGCCATCGTACACAAGGAGAAAACCCGCGTGTCCACTGGAAATGTGGATCGACGGACCTTTGCAAGAAGAATCAGGCGTGTATCGGCCAGGATTTCCACCACACCAATGCCCTTAGGAGTCAGTTGGTTTCTAATCTACCTGCCTCAGCCACTATTCAGATGCGCCACCCGCCTGATACCACACATTGCTGCCAGTTTCTACATCTGCCTACCACCATCTTTACCAGGGCTGGTATTGCCACCCACCTCAACACTCTATCCATTGTGCAACTCTATGGACCTCATGCTGCTGCTGCTGTTGATGTTGCCGTAGTACATCCACCTGTGGTTTTTGTTGCCACTGTCAGACCTCATGCTGCTGCTGTGGCGGCTGCCATGTCCTCCACACTGTGTCATTGTGCCACTGCCTGACGTCATGCTGCTGCCGCGCTGACTTGTCTCAGTTCATTTGTGCCACTTGTGGCTTCTCCTGTTTTGCCACCTACAGAATGTCATTGTGCCACTCTCTGACATCATGTGCTGCTGTGACTCCTTGCCGTGCCCTCACACACTGTGTCTTTTGCACCATGCTGACCGCATTGGCTGCTGCCGCTGTGACTCACTCTCTTTCATTGTTGCCATTCTGTGGCTTTCCTCCTGTTTTGCCACTCCAGAATGTCCATTGTGCCATGCCTGATCTCATGCTGCTGCGGTCGTAACCTCACACTGTGTGATTGGCACTCTGGGCTAATACTGTTTTGCCGCTTCCAGTATGTCATTGTGCCACTGCCTGATCTATACTGTTGCCGCCGTGACCTCCACCACTGTGGGATGTGCCATCTCTGTGGCCTAATTCTGTTTTTGCCGCTCCAGATTGTAGTGTGCCACTGCTGATCTCATGCTGTGCTGTCGTGACCTCCAACACTGTTTTCATTGTGCCACTTGCGGCTATTACTGTTTTTGGCGCCTCCAGAATGTCATTGTGCCACTCTGCCTGACATCATACTGCTGCCGCCGTGGGACCTCCGCTCTAATCATTGTCCACTTGTGGCTTCCTCGTGTTTTGCCACTCCAGAATGTCTTTTGTGCCACTGCCTGACCTCATGTGACTGTGGCTGCCGCCGTCACCCTCCACACTCTGTCACTATGTTGCCACCTGAGCTCTCAGCTTTGTTTTTTTTCCAGCTTTCGCTGGCATGACTTTGTTCAGCTATACATTCCCGCTTGAGTTTTTTGGTCAGTTTGGCCCTCTTAAGTGCCCAAGGAATTTTATAGTGAAGCGATTCTAGAGCGGTGGCAGTTCATCGTTGCGTGTCATACTAAAACACAAACATTGATATGAAGACCAAACCAGCTCCCTTGCATTTTTCAGCATGGCGACAAAACGTTCTCCAGCACCCGTGCAGGCTCTGTGCAGCCTGGATAGTGCTGCTTTTTTTTAACGCGATTCGTTTGCCGAAGTAATTCGGACCGAATTTATTTTTGTCAGAAAATTCGGCGAATGTGACCCGATAATCAAAGTTTTGTGAAAATTCGACCATCTCTAGTGATACAGCACCGGCTGAGCACTCAATAGGTCTTTATGGGTATGAAATGCTTTTTCAGCCCCGGGGTGTCCACTTAACCATAACAGAAGCCTTTACCATGTTATGGTTAGTCAACGGGGCTGTCTAGGGAGGCAAAATTAGGTAATAAACCATCTGGTTGTAGCCTGTAATACCTAAAAAGGCACCCACTTGCTTCTTGTTCACAGGACCGAGGGCCATTCTATTATGGCTTCCATTTTGTATATTTGGGTTTTACCAACCCAGGCCTATATTGTATCCAGGTACTTGGCCTCCTCTAGACCAATGGGCACTTTTTTGGATTGGCTGGTGAAGCCGTTTACATAGGGGGTAAGGAATGAATAACCGCCTGCACTATAGTGAGGACAGATGGGGATTCCCAGCGGGACTTTGGATGATTATATCATCCTGATTGGCAGCGGTATACTGACTGTGGTGTCTCAGAACCTATCCATAACCCTCTGTAAAAGGGGGGGAGGGGGGGGTTTGTGGGGGGGGGGGGGCTGGTGCCATGTGCAACCCAAAACGAAATAATAAAAGCCATACCAACATAATGGAACAAACGTTCCGGCGTGGCAATGGCAGTTTATATTTTGGATTCTTCGGTTTAGGGGGATTTGACATATACCTTTGGTCCTAGGTCGCTAGTGTGGGTATATACCGTGCATTGACCAGTCTGTTAATGAGTCATCCCACCCGTTGGATCGGTAGCGTCGAACTTGGAGATGGATTTAGCTTCCGGAAAGTCGTTGCAAAACCTCCAGCTGCCATCTGACTTGGGGATTGAGAAACTATGGGGGCTAGGACCACTGGCTAATGGAATCCTCAATTACCCCAATTTTCCAGCATTCTCTTTCACTTTCTCCGAGATAACCCCCTCTTGGCCTCGGGTATTTGTATGGCATCTGCTTAACCCTTTCTCCTGATCGGTAATGATGGCGTGTTTTATGTGGGACATACGACCAGGGTTATCCAAAAAAAATCCTTATTTTAAAAGGGGGAACGGTTCGTTTTTCTCGGTCCTTTGCATTTGGAAGGGAGTCAGCTCCCGTTACCTAGGGCAAGATGGGTTCATCGGAACCCAGTTGCTCTGGTGGGTATGAGGTGTCTGCAGCAAGTGACAGTCTATCTTTCCACAGCTTGATAAGATTAATGTGGTACACTTGCTCGGGCTTCATCCTACCTGGCGGACGGATCTTGTAGTTCACCTCATTTATTTTTTCGATTACCTCCAAAGGCCCTTGTCACTTGGCTCAGAACTTGCTCTGGTCGGTGGGCCTGAGAACCAGGACCCGGTCTCCTGGTGCAAAAGTATGTATGGAGCCCTGATTTCCCTGGCACGGTTATAAACCCTCTGTTGCGCCTCCTGTGCCTGAGCCATATGCTCCCGTACAATCGGCATTACGGCTGCGATTCTATCCTGCATCTGCGCCACGTGTCCAATGACACTCCTATAGGGAGTCGCTTCTTTCCCCCGGGCTTCTTTTTGCTTGTTTTAAAGGGCCCTAGGGTGACACCGTACAAAACCCAAAAAGGGGAATCCCTGTAGAAGTTTGGGGGGCCCTTAAGATGGAAAAAATGAGATAGGGGAGCGGAAGTCCCAGTTTTTCCCATCTTTTGCCCACCATTTTTCAGCAGGCTTTGAGGTTTATTAACCTCTTACCAATCCATCGGTTCGGATGGTAGACAGGGACGTGTTGTTTAACTTGGAACAGTTTTACACAGGCCCTTCATGATGGGACATAAAAGGGGTACCGACCGTAATTTATCCCCCTTGGTAACCACCCGGAAAACCCCCGCACTAGCCTTAGAATACCCTTTGGTTGTGTGTTCGAAGAGTAAGCTTCCGGAAATACCCGGGCATAGCCCATGATGAAAAGAAATGGGGGCCCCTCGGCAATTTGACAATGGAACCCCCCAAATCCATTGCTATTCTTTGAAAGGCACCTCTTTTGGGGGAGGGTGACCAAGGGCTACGATAGTGTGGTCGGGGGCCGACCGTGGCATCCGGGCAGTTTCAAAAAATCTCTCAAATCCTATGAACCCCGGGCCAAAAAAAACCGTTAAAGGATTCTTTGGGTTTAGTTTTTTTCAACCTAAACCGCCCCCATGGGTTTGACCTTGGGCCAGTTTTGACAGTCCTTCTATAAATCTTAGGGCGACCGTTTGTCCCCCGTTCCCCCCTTTTTTGCCACTTGATACAACATCCCTTAACGCCATGATTTGAAGAAAGTCTGGTGCAGGCTTCCCCGGGTGATCCAACCTTTTCACATTTTTCCCGGGCCTGGGAAGGGAGGGATCTTTTACCTGTTCCACCCCCAAAATGGTCCCTTCGCACCTCAAGAGGCACGTCACAGGGGTCGGATTGCTCTGCCTTTTGAAACCTCCCTCATAGGTTCAAAACCCTTTTCCTTCCCCAGCCATGACAAAAAATAGGGGGAAAATTTCCTCCCAAAAAAAGGGCTTCACTCTCAGGCATTTATTCGAGATCTATGTCCCCACATTCCCAGAAAAGTGAAAGACCCGCCCCCTGAGACACATGTTAAGAAGGGCACCCCCCCCCACCATAAATTTTACGGCACCAAACGGAACAGTAAACCACTATAAACTGGATTTTAATGGGGTGTCCCCTGATGCGGTTACTCCCAAAGTTTTTTTTTTGATGGGATTCTGGGTCACAAATCGGCTTGACTAGGGGTTACCCGCTCCCGAGTCTAACAAAGCCTTCACCTCGTGACCCCTACAGTAATAGAAATGGGGGTCTCCTTTAGCATTTGGAAATGTACACATGCACATTTTGCAAGTGTAAAGGGGATTTATATCGGAGGCATACATTGATGGGGTTTATTTTTACATGGGCAATTGCCAACCATATGACCCGGGATTTGCACCGGGGCATTTTATTTTGTCATTGACCCTTTTTGGAGCCCTGACTTTCCCCGGCACGGCTTGCGGGGTTTAGTCGGGCGTCAGTCTCTCCCCGGGTACGCACAAAATATGCGATTGACAGCCCTCCTTTTCCCCTTAGAAAAGTCTTACCAGTTTTTCTGGAGATCTCCCCCGGGGGGCTAGGGGGCTGAGGCGGGTTCATCAGCTCCTCCGTGCCCGGTGTCCCCTCCCCAAACCTTTCCCCAACCATCTGGTAGCGTTTTTTGGGGTCCCATGGCTCACCGATTTGCGCAAAGGGGGGTGGGGGAAAAGGGATCTCAGGTATGGCCCAATCCCCAAACCCTTTCCCACCTTTGGGGGGCCCTTTTTAAAAAGGAAAATCTCGGCTGCAACCCCCTTTGGTAAGGTGTATGAGGTCATGTATTGAGAGGTGGAGGTTTTCCTTTGCTGTGGAAACCAGTTGTGTACCGCTGGGGGGGTACAGAAACTGTGATTTCCAAAGTCGTGTTAGGATTTCCCCTTTCTTTATTTTTGTATTTTTTCCATGGGCATCCTGCTTTTCCCGGAAAATAAAAAGCCTTTTGGGGTTTTTCCTAAAAGGGAAAGGGTGCCAAAAGTCCTCCCCACTGTCCCTTTGGCCAACACTTTTGTTCGGAAGTGTTCTCAATGGTGGTAGGTAGGGCTTCCAAACGTCATAAACCCGTGTCTTCTTTTTGTAGGAAAGGGGTGGCTTTATGGAGGTTGGAGTAGTGTCGCACCCCGGGGGGGTCCTTTCTGCGACAGGGTGAGTTGCTGCAAAATTCACTTTGGGGTTTTCCCCGGTCTTTTGGGTGCTCCCCCTGTTTTTACCCTGGGTTTTGTGCTTGTCACCCTTTTTTCCTCCACCCGCTCTTTGCTCCCACTCGGGAAACCCTTTTTTTGCTGTACATGGGCACCCTCTGTTGGGATGCCCCCAGCTTGTAATATCCCCTTTGATAACTTTCCTCCATTTTAAGGTTTGGAAAAAAAAAAAAAAGGAAATGGCCCTTTAAATTTTTTCCCCAGTTTTTGCTTTTCTGTGAAAAAATAAATGCCCGATCCCCCAAACCACTTGTAAGGGATTAGGTAGGGTTTGGGGTGTTCCCTGGGCCCCAAAAAGCCCCAAACGAAAAGGAAATTTCTTTTAAAAAATGCCCCGCAGCCGTTTTACTTTTTGGGGCATGTGGTACAAAAAAAAACAACCAAAAAAAAACAAATCCTATGCCAATGATAGGTTTTCCTCTCTAACTCAGTCCCGGCCTAATCCCTTCCCCAAATTAAATCTTTTATTACTGTACCACCGATAGTGCTCCCACGGTTCTTGGCAGAAAACCCTGTTCCCGGGTTGAGGGGGAAGTTTTTTCTGAAGTTTGGGCCCTTAAAATAAGGCGGAAACCCCTTTAACCTAATCGGCGCCCAAAAACCCGGGAACTGCCCGGTGGAAGGGGTCCCCCCTGTTTTTCCCCAACCCCAAAGAAAACCAAGCCCTTGCAAAATGGGTTTTTTAATTAAACCCTTTTCAAGAGAACTTTTTGATTTTTGGAACCCCCAATTTTCTGGTTGCTCTTTCCCTGGCAGAAAAAGGAATCTTGGGAGCAAATCCCTTCCCTTGGGACCTGTCCGGCACCTGTCACAATGGGCCCGGGGCCCCATAAAATTTTCATTACTCGCGGACGTAATCGGCTTAGTAAAAATTTAAACATCAATTATCTCCCGCGAGTACAATACGATATATTGTTTTTCGGGGAGAGGAGGGCCTAATCATAAGTTTTTATGAGAACTGTGGTTTTCCGTAATAATTGGGAGGGCTTTTGCTCATATTAGAGCGCAGTAGGGGCGGCGAAATATGCAGCGTAATGTGCCCCAAAATAACCCCTTTTGTGAACATGGGCCTTAGTCATCCTTAGCAGTTTTGGGACTTTATGTTTGGTGTTACCATTACGGGCCAGTGTCCATTCCCCATGGTCATCTGGTGAGAAAAATACATCATTATTGTGACCAAGTAAATACACCCAAGGGGGGGAATCATGTAACTAGGAGCGGCAAGGTATCTGAAACATAGAATGGGGATGTATTTATTTTCTTTATGCCCGTACGGGTTTTGGGGGGTTTTTCCAGTACATATGTTACCTGATTTTTGGTCAAAGCTATCCTTTGGGGAAACGTGTTAAAAGATTTAAAAAATTTTTTTAAAACTTTAAAGTTTTTTTTTTAAATTTTTTTTTTTTTTTTTTGGGCGGGAATAAAAAGACCCTTTTTAAAAAAACATAGTCCCATTTTGACTATATTTGCTCTGTTTCCTTTTCGGTAGACAATGCTTATATGCCTGGTACTAAAGCATGTATGAGCATAAAAAAAAACAAAGTAGTTTTAAAAATAAAAATTTTGTTTTCCTTAAATTTTTTCCCCAAAGGCCCTTTCAAAAGCCCTTTCCGAAAATATCTATAGGGTTAATTTTAAATTTCTTTATACTTAAAATTTTTTTATTGTTTTTTTTTTTATATATTTTTTTTATTATTTTTTTTTGCATACATTATTTTTGAAAAAAAATTTTAGGTTTATAACCCTTTTCTATAACTTATAACCCCTCCCCCTTTTTTTTCATTATTCCATTATTATTCTAAAAGTGTTAGGTATATTATTATTATTAATTTTTTTTTTATTATTATTTATATTGTTTTTTTTATTATTATTATTTTATTATTTTTTTATTACTTTATCTTTCTTTATTTTTTGTATTTTATATTGGTATTATTATTATTTTCTATTGGCATTATTGTTATTACTATTATCTATAATATTTTTAAAAGTACTTTCCATTTAAAAAGTTATTGACTGAAACATAAATTTATTGTAAATTAAAAATTAAAATAGTTGCCATTTTTCCTGTAGACAAGCGTGGAAGACATTCAAATGGTGACCTTTCACAGAACTACAGTAATAATTCTTGATCTCTGTCCTTTTAACCCCCTCTTTATCCTGCAGGGGTAAAAAATTTTATTCTCTCATCATGTAATACACAAGTCACGGTTAGAATTTTACATGTACATTAACAGTAAGAATGATTACATTACAACATCACCCAGTTGACCTTAATGGCTTTCCTGGGAAGAATTTATGTGAATTCTCAAGACATGTGCTATCAGATTCAGTGATATATATATTTATATAAATAATGCAAAATTCTTCTTGATCATCAGATTCCTCTTCACCTGTACTGCCAGAAATGGTATCAGCTCTGCGATTTAATAAATTACACTTTTTAACAGAATACCGAAATGCCACAGTTCATTTTTAATGAGCAAATTTTTTTAAATTTTGGAAAAAATTTTCACCCAAATCTCTGGAAAGTGGCTGAAAAACTTAAAAGGGCAGGGTTGGAAATGAAATGACCAGAAAACTTTTGGTTAGTACTTTATTTTCAGTACTTGAAAAATGGTGGTT
Source organism: Phyllomedusa bahiana (assembly GCA_025379985.1). Classification (NCBI taxonomy): domain Eukaryota; kingdom Metazoa; phylum Chordata; class Amphibia; order Anura; family Hylidae; genus Phyllomedusa; species Phyllomedusa bahiana. Next base: position 10,757 of record JAODAL010030625.1, read on the forward strand.
TAACATGTTCCAATTCTGAAAAAAAACTTTTTGGCTGTATTTTTTGGTCATTTTTACATATGGTTTTTTTGGGAGGCAAAAACTGCTGTGGCTAGATGTTGGGCCGCTAGACTGTAGGAAAGCATAAAACAAACTACATGCATTCGTTTTTTTCTGTGGCTTTTTTTTTTTTTTTTTTTACACTTTGGGTGTGTTATTTTGTCAATGGCAGTATATTTTTTTCCACATGCAGACTGCCATAGTTATGATATTTTTTCAGGCAGTTGTGGCCACTTTTCACTATAGAGCTCCATTGTTTTTTTTTTCCATAAGGAAAAATCCACTTGTAATTGTTTATTGCAATTTTTAATGCATTTTTGGTGGCTTTTTAAAAAAAATTACAATGGATCATGTGATTTGTGATGGTAAAAGTAAACCAAAAAAATTTAAACACCATGTTAAAAATTTAAATATTTGGGGGGGACATGAAATTTTAACGGGGGGGTTTTTTGCCAAAAATTTTGCCCTCAAAAAGCTGTAGTAGGGAAACCCAAATTTTTTGATGTATGAATTTGGGTTTCTCCCAAACTTTGGCAAAACCAAAAAACAAATTTTTTAAATGGCCAAAATTTTGGGGCGTTTTGGGGGTTGACCCCAAATTTGTTTTAAAAAAGCCCTTTTTTTGGGTCCTTTTGCCCCCCAAAACTTTGGCGCAGACCGTTAAAAAAACCAGACCAAGTTAAAAGGTGGGGCCTGAGCCTGAGTTGTCATATTGGTCTACACTGTGTGTATGTTGGGCCCGCAGAAGAACAGCCAGCCCGGATAAAGAAGGATGCCCGTGCCAGATTGTATTTGGCTCTTTCACTGCCCCGGTTTTATGACCCGCCCAAGAAAGAGACCCGGGTAAAAGGGTTTTCCCGGAACAGGGCTTTTGGTATTGGTCTATATGCGCCCGAAAGTTGACCTGCAGAAACAGCCAGAAACCCGGGAAAGGTGGTGCCTGAGCCGACTTGTGGAAATTTGGCTCTAACTGAAAATGTAAGGGTTTTCTGCAGAAGAAACAGCCAAAATCGGTTACAGGTGGGGCCTGAGCCCGATTGTGGTTTTTTGCTCTACATGCCCTGTTTGATGACCCGCAAAAAGAAAAGCCGGGCCAGGGGAAAGGTGGGGGCCTGAGCCAGACTTGTGGGATTGGCTCTACCAAATAAGCCTTTTATGTAGGGGTGAAGAAGAACAGCCAGACCCGGGTTTAAAAGGGGGTGCCCGAGCCGATTTTTGATTTTTGGCTCTACATGCCCGGGAGGGAAGACTGCAGAAGAACAGCCAAAACCCGGGGTTTAAAATGGTGCCCGGCCAACTTGTGGTATTTTGGTCTACATGTCCTGTTTTAAAGACCCGCAGAAGAACAGCCAGACCAGGGTAAGGTGGCGCCTGAGCCGGGACTTGTGGAAATTGGCTCTACACTGCCTTGTATGTTTGACCTGCAGAAGAACAGCCAGACCAGGGTAAAGGTGGCGCCTGAGCCAGACTTGTGGTATTGGCTCTACACTGCCTTGTATGTTTGACCTGCAGAAGAACAGCCAGACCAGGGTAAAGATGGTGCCTGAGCCTGAGTGTCATATTGGCACTAGACTGCGCCTGTATTTATGAACTGCAGAAGAACAGGTTCATACATTCTGGTACATTCTATACTACCTTACAGCAATTTAGAACTGGTGTATCAGCGCCAGAATTCATACATGCCCCCATATTTTTGCATGCTTCCATTGTGACATAATGAATTAGGTGGCTAGCCGTGAGCCGGAAGAGAGAATCTTCAATGGGGAAGTTGTGTGGCCAAATGCAGGAGGGAGGGTGGGGCTAACCATAGAGCCTGCAGCTTTTTTTTAAAATGAATATTTAATATTGCATATAAATGGTTTTATGGAAACCGTCTGAGACAATAGTATACAGCACAATAAAACATGTACTTAATAGGGCTTGCAGCTTTATTAAAATGAATATGTATATTAGATATATAGGAGAAGTGCTTTATGGGAAGATAATATGACAGTGGTGTACTGTACAGTGAAATCTATATTCCCAATGAATATGCATATTAGATGTGGAAGAGAGAGGGCTTATGGGAGCTGATAAAGCTGGTAGTGTGCTGTTGAATGTAAAAACCTATTCTACTTCAGTCCGTTGTAGGTGAGGCACGCAGTTGCATAATATGAGAAAAAATAAGGGCGGAAGCCATCACAGTCAGGGCTGAGGTGTCTGCTGGTGCAGTGCGTTGGCACGGCAGTACGGTTTTGATGGGGCGCAAACCTGTTATGGAGATTGGCGAATTTGCCTGAGGATTGCTGTTCATGGGAGCATGGTGGCAGCTTTAGTGGACATAAATTTTGATTGTGTGTGCAGGAGAGCGGGGAAGGGGGAGTGGGCTTTTAAGTGGATTTTTCTGATGGGGTAATTGGTGAGCACCTGAATAGGGGGTGTACCTAATATGATATAAAAAGGAAGTGAGCTCTAATCCCTGATGAAGCAAGGTTTGACTGGAAAACATGTTTGGGCAGGTCAGATATGACTTTTAAATTGTGATTTCTCACCTCTGTCTACAAGTGTCACCCGCTGCAGGGGTGTCACAGGGGGGCCTTATTTGTTCTGTGTCCATGAGATTAGGGATGACTGCCCAAGTAGTAGGCTTGGGATCTCTTATTGGAGCTAGTACTTTGCTATAGATATAAGACTTCCCCTTTTTTAATAGGTGGGCCCCAGATTGTTTAAAAGAAAGGGGGTTATTCCCTCTTTTTAGAAGCAAAAAAGGGTTTAAAAGATGGAGGTTAGAAATCAGGTTTTTAAATTGTGTGCATAGAGGGGTTTAAGGGGTTATTTTTAATTTTAAAAGTTTTCGTTTTAGTGTTTTACAGATAGAGAACTGATTGGTTTAAGTTTGGGTATGGCAAAAATAGTAAAATATAGGATCAAAAAAATTTTCTTGTTCTCTTGGGGGATTCCAATTTTTGGGGGGTTTTTGTGACCCAAATTTGGTGAACGGAAAATTTTAAATGGGGGAAAACTGGGAAAGGGGAGGTTTTTTTAGGCAGAAAATAAAATTTTGGGGGCTTTTTTTACAGGGGAAATAATTTTAGTATTTTTTAATCAACCCCAAATTATTGAAAAAAAACTTAACATCCAATGGGCCCCTTTCAGAAATTAATAAAAAAAACAAATAACAAAAATTTTTGGAGGTGGGAAAATTTTTGTTTTAGAGGAAGGATTAGTGAACCAAATACCATTTGAAAGGTCCCATTTTTAAACAAAGGGGGGGGGAAAAAAAACCTTAAAAAGAAAAGCTCTCTGAAAATTTATGAAAATTTAAAAAAAAAACTGTCAGAATATGAAAGAATTTTTATTCAAAAAAATAAAAATGAACAAAAATTTAAAACCCGGGGGATAAATGGAGATTTAAAAACTTTCGGGGGGATTTCCGATTTCCCTGAATTAGAACAAAAAATTACAACGAAATATAAAATCTCTGAGAGAAGAAAAAATTTAAAAAAAGGGAAACTTTAAAAAATAACTTTAAGGACGAAAAGATTTTTAAAAAAAATCAGTTTTTAATTTTGGAAAAAAAATTTTGGGAGGATTTTTTCCCAAATAAAACCCAAACTTTTTTCGATTTTCAGATTTGGAACTTTGGTGTAGAAAAATCCCCCCCAGGGGTTTTATTTTAAAAGTTATACGCAAGGGGGAAGAAAACTGGTTGGAGGGAAAAAGGGGGAGAAAAAACGAGGTTGGTAAATAAGAAAAAACACAAAAAAAATCTTCTATCAAACGTACAAAATCCGAATCCTCAGAGATGTCAGTCGGAGAGGACCGGGGGGGGATCGAAATGCATTTTTTCCCCTTCTGCATTCCCGTGGTGTGGTGGCCCTGGTTTTGGGGGACAGGGTGATTTCCCAAAAGGGAATACAAATACCCCCCATAGGTAGCAGGAGTGGACAGGTTATGAACTCGAGGCAAACTAATTCAGGAGCATTCAAAAAAAAACCCAAAAAAAATACTTTTTTTTGAAACCACCAAGGATTCTCTTGAGGGGGTAGAGAAAAGGGGGAAATTATCAGAAATAAAAAAGGATGGGGGGCACTTCAAGTGATTAATTTATCCTTCTTATAGTTAAAGGAAAAATCAAAAAAAGGTGTTGGGCATATGGTTCACGGTTTACTCCCCTGCCCCAAATTTAAAGAATTTTTTATGGGTTAAAAAATTTAATTTTTTTTGTAGAAAGTTGGCTTTAATAAATTCCAAAAAAAAAAAATTTAAAGAATTTAACAAACCTTTTGGCACTGTAGGAAAAAACAATTGGAGTGATCTTGAAAATTTTCCCGGTTGAAGGGAAAAGGGGACCCCCAAAATTTGAAATTTTAAACCCCCTTTACAAATTCGAAAAAACCCAAAATTTTGGAAAAAACCTCCCATTTCACAATATAATTTATTGGGGAAATTTTTTGGGTTTTAAAATAACCGCAAGAAAATAAAGAAACTAAAACATCAAAACGACAACCCCTTTCTTTTAAAATTTTAAAATTTGGGGGAAGAAGTAGCCCATTGCGAAAATTTCAATCTTTAAAACGGGGGATAGTAATCAAACCCCCGTGACCCAAAGGGTTTGGGAACATTGTATCTTTTAAATAAAAAGTTGAAAAAAATACCTTTGGGGATTCAGAAAAAATATGAGGGGGGGGGACTTCCAATGAAAAAACCAACCAAGGCGTTTCTGAAAGGAATTAAAAAATAGGATTTTGGGGCTTTGGGGGCCCCAAAAAAAAAAATTAAAAAGGAGGGAAGAAAATTTTTTGCAAATGGGAAACCAAATATTTCAACCCTTTTATGCATTACCCCAAAAATGAAAAAAAGGGTTTTGCCAAAACCCGGAAGACCGTAGTTTTCAGGGGGAGAAACCCAATTTTTAAAAAAAGGGCCCAGCAGTATGTTGATGATCTGGGAAACCCTTTGTTTACTGGGGTTCCTTCATACCCTTAAAAGACACCCCAAAGGGGTTTCTGTGAAAGAGAAATAATCATCTAGTGGTGAGGAAAGTAAAACTTTTTTCAAGTTTAGCGTTGGGAAACCCCATTTCAGTAACAAACAGACCGGTCTGGGATGAAAAGCAATCAAAATATATTTTTTTAAAACAAGAGGTACACAATTTTTGGGAAAACACCAATTTTTTATTTTTTTTTTTTTCAGTTATTGGGTTTTTTTTTTGCACATAAAATTATTTTTTGGGTTTGGGTGGGGACCTTTTTTCATTTGATTTTAAAGGGGGGCAGCCATGGGCAATGTCTGTTTTCACCAAGTTTTGTTTAAAAACTATTTTTAGGGTGGTGGGGAAAGGGTGCTAAATTTTTTTTTTAAACCCTTGGAAAAAATTTTCCCGGGTTTAGGATTTTATTTTTTGGGGGCGCTTTATTGATTATATTTTGATTTTTTGGGATGGGAGGGGGAAAAATTTTTCATGGTTTTGTATTTGATAGTTGTTGAGCGGGTTTTCGTTTTGGGTATCGAGATCGATGGGGAATAGTTTTTTTTAAAAGGTTGGTTTTTTTTTTTTTTTTTTTTTTTTGCTATTTGATAAGGTTTTTTTTGAATGTGAGCATCGCCTTTTTGGGGGCGATTATTACCCATTTTTAAAAAATTTTATGGGAAAGGGCGCAAAACATCCCTTTTTTTATTACACCCAAAACAAGGTGGTGAAAACTTTAAATTTAAATCCACAAAACAGTCCCAAAAGGGTTTCGGGGTACTCTTGGAAAAACCATTAGGTTTTTAAAAAAGTCAAGAACCCTTTTAATTAACCCGTGGTGAATTTTAGAATTGCTGTTTTAAGATTTACGTTTGGGGGCTGCGTCAATGGCAAAGCTTTGGGTGCCAAAAAAATCAAAAAAAGTATCTGTTAGGGTTTTTTGTATAATACACGGTATTTTTTGCACCCCTTTTAAATTCACCGTGGGTGGACTTATTTGTATTGCTGTTTTAGTATTTCGTGGTTTCTGGGTTTTAATGAACAAAGTTTGGGTGGGGCTAAAGTAATTAAAAACCACGTATCTGTTTTGGTTTTTATTTTTAATAAAAAAGGTTTTTTTTGGCACCTTTTTCAATTCAAAATGTGGTGAAAATAGAATTTTCGGGTTTTAAGATTTTCGTGGTTTTCCCGCGTTTTAAAGAAAAAAAGGGGGGGGTTTTTTACGCAAAAAATAAAAAAACAGTAATGTTTTTTTTTACGATAATACCGGGTATTTTTTGCCCTTTCAAAATTTCCCCCGTGGGGATATAGAATTGGTATTTTTAAGATTTACGTGGAAAAAAAAAAAAGCGTCAATGAAAAAAAAGCTGGGTGCGAAAAGGGCAAAAAAAAAATTTTTTTATCTGTTTTGTTTTCGTTATTAAAACCAGGTATTTTTGCACCTTTTCAATTTAAACCCGTGGTTTTAAAATTTTGAATTTTCTGTTTTAAAATTTTTCGTGGATTTCTTTCGTCTAAAAAGGAAAAAAAGGGGGTGCGGGGAAAAAATCAAAAAAATTCTTAATATCTTTTATGTTTTTCGTTTTTAATTAAACGGTTTTATTTTTCACCTTTTTAATTTTACCTGTGGTTTACTATAGAAAATTTCTTGTTTTTTAAAATTTTTGTGGATGCTGCGTCAAGGAAACAAAGATGGGTGGCAAAAGTCCCAAAAAAAACGTATTGTTTATTTTTCGTATTTAATACACGGTTAAATTTTTTGGGACCTTTCCCAAAATTTACCTGGGTGAATTATAGAATTGGGTAGGGGTTTTTAAAATTTTGGGGGATGCTGGTCAAAAAACCCAAAACCCGGGGTGTGCCCAAAGTCAAAAAAAAACCCCGTAACTGTTAGGGTTTTTGGGTTTTAAAAAACGGTTATTTTTTTTGGGACCTTTCAATTTCACCCGTGGGGATATTTGAATTTTCTTTTTTTTTAAATTTTCGTGGATGCTGCTTCAAAAGAACAATGGCGGGTGGCCCCAAAAAGTCAAAAAACAGTAACTGTTTTTTTTTTTCGTATGATACCCCGGTATTTTTTGGGAAAAAAACAACCGTGTGCCTACCAAGTTTGTGGATTGTAATTTAAAAAACAAGGGGGGATTTTTTTCAACCAAATCACGGTGTTAATGGGTAAAATTAAATGAACACATATCTGAAATGTATAAAGATAATAAAAAGTGGGTTTTGGGACCCTAAACAAAGAGACCCGAAATTACTAGAAATGATTTTGGGGACCTAATAAAGGTTTGGTGCCCAATATCCCGGGAAAATATTTCAATGCAAACTGTTAATATAAAAATATTTCCCAATACAATGTTACAAATAAGTCTTTTGGTTTAAATTTTTTCCCAAATGTTCTTTTTTAGATAAAAGCTTGTCTTTTGTTCGCCCGGGCCTTCCCCCCCCCCCCCCGCCCCCGTGAAAATTTTCAGTTTGGGAGATGCTGCTTTAAAAATTTTTCAGTAACTACATTAAAAAACTTCCAAAACTTAATATAAAAATTTTTGGAAGGATCACAGCTAAAAGTAGAGGTTTTTTTTCTGTGGGAAAAAAATAGACTAAAATTTTTGGGTAACGTTTGGCCCCAAAAGGGAGAGCGCAAGGGCCCATCCCCATGGATGTGAGAGACACTGAGGGGTGAAAAAGGAAACGCTGTTTCCCATGTTAAAAAGGGTTTGTGTTTTTTTTTGCAATCGCAACCCCTTTTAAAAAATCCCCGTCATGACGTCGCACACAATCTACCCGCTCTTTTCTGGGAATCTGATTTGCTGGCGCCAAAAATTTCAGGAAGCGCGAAAAAGGCGCGATTTTAATAGATGAGCTCAGATTTTAACCTTAATTTTTGCAAGATTGGAAAAATTTTGATCACCATAAAAACCCCCTTTCGATTTAAACCCTTTTTCGATAAAAAATTTTGCTAACACTTTTCTAGATTAATTGATAATTTAAAATTGGGATGAAAATTTAAGTTTGGGAAAATTTATCGGGAGGGGAAAATTTTATTTTGGGATCCTTTTAAATTTTTGTTGGGTGAAAACAAGCCCGATTCAGCCCCAAAATATTATTTTGGGGAAAAAAACGGGCTACCAAAAAGTTTTTTTAAAATTTTTCTTGTTTGGGACCACCTTCTTCAAAAAGGGGGGTTCCCCTTGGGCCAATTTCTGGGGCACGTAGAAAAACTGTTTTCCAAATTAAGAGGATTTCCCTTGAAGAAAGTATAAAAATTAAATGAAAGTTTTCAGGGCCAAAGGGGGGGTTTCCCAAAAAAAATGTTTGAGGAAGGCGGTTTTTTAACCCCCCCCGGGCTTTTTACCGTGGAAAAGAGGCATTTTTTTAATTTAGTTAAAAAGAAAAGAAAAAAAAAATTAAATTTGTTGTTTTTAGGTACCCCTTTTATAATAGAGCCAAAAAGAAATGAAAGCTTTTTACTTTGAAGACCCTTGGCACATTCTGAAGGGAGATCCAGTTTTTCTCTGAGGTGGGTTCCTAAATTAAACCCCAGTTTTTCAATTTAAAAGAAGAGGAAAAAAACTTAGGGGTGGAAATTTTTTTACATAGTCATTTTGAGGGAGGGTGGCAGAAAAAACATGGTTAACCCGTCGCCGGGGGGTGGGCTTTTTATTCCCCTGTTTGGGAACTGTTCATTCTGTCCATTTTTTTTTAAAGGAAAAACTAAAAGGGAAATTTTTTAATCCCCTTTGTAAGAGGGTAGTTTTGAGATTTAAAAAATTCATTAAGTTTAAAAACCCGAGGGGGGATTTATGGGGCTATGTGTTGTTGCCCCAAGATCTATTGTGGGAAAAACTACAGGAGTTTCTGTGTCGGATCTCGAAACATCTGAGTACTATTAGAAGTAGAGGTGAGACCCCCCTAGCGAGACACATTTTGGACGTACATAATGGTGAAATAGAGGTGCTTAAATTCTGGGGCATCTGTATGAAAAAGCTAGGGGAAAGAAAGGGCGATCAGGATGTAGTTTTGTTGCAGGAAGAGTCAAGATGGATATACAGACACAATACATTGAAACCTAAAGGCCTAAATGAAGGCTTTTCATTTTCAGCATTCATTTAATCTTGCTGATTCCCTATATAATAATTTTTGAAGAAACATGATATATGTGATTTAAGTACGATCAGTGAATATAGTACAGTTGAATATATGACTATGGAAGCATCAGAGTTCACATATGTTTTTTCCTCTCTCCTTTCTTTTCTCCCCTCCCCCCCCCATTCCCCTTTCCCCCCCTCTTGCCTCACGTTGTCCCTCATTTTTCCCTGGGTCCTGAAAGGGATGATAGTATTGACCCCGTGAGGCCCGATTTCTTTTAAAAAAAATGGGATGTATTATATTGCTTTTGTGCATGGGGGGTTTTTTGGCAGCTGAATTTTGGTATTGCACTCGGTTTGTTGTGGCGGGGCCCTGGCAGTGGTTAAAAACCTATTAAAGAAATTTATATTTTTTTGTATAGTTTTTATGTTTTGCTCGGCGTTGATCTAGGCTGTGGATGCAATAGGCAATAGTTCACTTTATAGTTTGTAACCCCCGAAAAAAGACAAGACCCCATCCAGTTTCAGTGCTATGCAAAGGTGTTGACCCAGGGGAAAGCAAAAAACCCCAAATGAGGGATAAGCCAATTGTCCTCATTTTGGGGAAAATTCCTTCCCCCGACTCCAACTGGAAATCGGAAAAACCCCGGATAAATTGCCCCCCTCTCCTAAACCCTAGACACTATAATTTTGTTAATTATTCGCTCAAAAATGCATCTAAACCCATTTTTGAACCCCGTTTTTTAAAAATTCCCCCTGAAAAAGCCCCTTGGGCAAAGAGTTCCACATTTCCACGCTTTCATAAAGAATCCTTTCTATTTTTTGTAAAATTTTTTGTTCCTCAAGATAGAGGAAAACCCTTGTTTAGATACAGCCCTGGGTATAAATAAATCTTGGGGAGATCTCTATTTGACCTTTAATGTATTAAACTATTTATAAATTCCCCCAAAGCCGTCTTTTCTTAAAACAAAAACCCCAATCCTAATCTTTCTGGGGATGATTTCCCCCAGCCTTTTATTATTTTTTTTTGCCCCCCCTTTGTACTGTTCAAGCTCTAAAATGTCTTTCCTTGACGGGGTACCCCAAAATGTACCCAATATTCCATTGGGGTTAAACCCAGTGATTTTTAATGGGAGAAAAAGTTTCATCATGTGCCTCTATGCCCTTTTAAAATCCCCCCATGATCCTTTTCCCTTTGGCACTGCTCCCTGACATGGCTGTACAGTTAAGTTTACTGCCCCCCAGTTTCCCCAGCCCCCTTCTCCATGTCCCTTTCCCAGTGTTTTTCCCATTTAAAATGTAATATGTAAGGGAAATTTTTCTCCATGGCATAACCTGCATTTATCTGTATAAACCTTCTGCCATTTCGCTGCCAGGCCTAAAACTTATCCAGACCCCTTTTAATCCCCAATTACCCTCTATTTTTTTGATTATTTTCCAAGCTTTTTCGTCGCAAAGACGATTTTTTACTTTTTAAATCCCTGTGTAAGTCATTAATGAAAATTTTTAAAGAGGATGGGGCCCAATATGCCCTTGTGGTCCCCATAGTAACAGCGATCCATTGGTATGTACCGAAAAATTACTAACCCTTTTGTTTTTATCAGGGGAGCCCTTTTTCCCTACCCTTTGCAATTTTCCCCCTTCCCAACATTTATTTTATTTACCCTTTTTGTGGCACCGTTTAAAATGCTTTAGAAAAAATCTAATATATGACCCCCATCCCCCCTGACCCAGTCAGCAGGGCTTCCTCAAAAAAAGTGATGAATTAGTTGCGGGCCCGATCCTTCATGAACCCTCGGGAAAGGTTATAATTTATTTCAGTGAGTACTCCAGGTGCATCTCTGAGAAACCTTAAAACATTTTTCCCTAAAATAGAGGTTAATTCCCCCCCCTTTTGTTTTGGATCATTTTTGACCCCTTTTTGAATTTTGGCACCCCCCCATTTGAAATCCCAATCCTTTGGGAATACCCCTTTATTAGAAGTCATAAATATTAAGAATAGGGGTATCTTGAATCATTAATCCCTTAGGACCCCGTGGTTATCCATTGGACCGGGGGGATTTGTCTATTTTAATTTTCCCCAAAAGGCGGAAAAGAAGCTCAAACCACCTCGGTAAATAAGTGGAGAAAAAAGGAAATGGGTTTTGCTTTTTTTTATCCCTTACTTCTCTCCCTCATATTTTTCCCCAAAAGGGAAAAACATTTTCTGTTTTAATCTTTTTCCCTATTTTTTTAGTTAAAAAAATTTTGGGCTAGTTTTACTTTTTATAGCAATTGTTTTTTCGTTCCGTTTTGCTTCCTTTATTTTATTTTACACATTTATTTTTTTTTCCCTATAGCTTTCTTAGTGTTTAAACCCCCCCCTTTTTTAGTGGGTAAACGCTTTTTTTTTGTTTTTTTTTGCCTCCTTTACATCTCTGTTAATCCACTTGGGGTTTTTTCCCTGTTTTAATTTTTTTATTACCATGAGGTATTTTTTCCCACAGTGGTAGCCTAGGTGTTTTTAAAAATACCATTTATTATTTTTCTAAATAAATTTAAACACCCTTTCCCAGTCAATAGGTTTGGGTCCTAAGAGAAAAATTAGCCTTCTAAAATTCGTGTTTTTGTGGCTCTTTCCAAAAAAAAAAAAAAAAAAACATTTAAGGGTAAAAGGAAAAAATTTTTTATATTATGGTACATTCCCTAGGGGCCCCTCCAACCTTAAACCTTTGTTACTCGTCGATAGGTTTGAAGACAAATTTTTTGCTTCCCCCCTATTTTTGCATTTCCCTTTGGGACTATGAATTTTGGGGCTAGCGTGAGCGGGGGGAGAAATTTCAAGGGGGAAATTTTGGGCCCCAAAAAGCAGGAGGGAGGGGGGGCTAAATAGAGCCTGCGCTTTTTAAAAATTTAATATGAATATTTTACATATAAAAGAGAAGTGGTTTATGGGAAAAACCCCTGGACAAAAGTATACACCAATAAAAAAATGTATTAATAGGGGGTTTTCGCTTTATTAAAATAATTGTATATTAGTATTAGGAGAATGTTATGGGAAGTAAATGACAGTGGTGTCTGTACAGTGAAAATTTTTTTCCCCAATAAATTTTATATTGAGTGGAAGAGATGGGGCTTATGGGAGGTAAAGCTGGTAGTGTGTTTTGGAATTAAAAAACCATTCTGCTCTCCCTTGTAGGGTGAGGCACGCAGTTGCAAAATATGAGAGAAATAAGATGGAAGCCCCCCAGTCAGGGGGAGGTGTCTGTGGTGCAGTGCTTGGAGGGCATCGTAAAATTTTGGGGCGCAAGCCCGTTATGGAGATGGGGAATTTTTCCTGAGGATTGTGTTCATGGGAGCTGGTAGCGCTTTAGAGGACATATTATATTGTTTAAAGGGGGAAAGGGGTGGGGCTTTAAATGGGGGTTTTTATGGTAATTGTTGAGACCTGAATAGGGGGGTGGGCCTAATATGATTAAAAAAGGGAAATGGCTTACCCACATGTGATCGACTTTAAACCCCGTGAAACCGGTTAGTGGGGAAAATGCGGCAGGTAGAATGACGTTTTTTAAATTGTGATTTCTCACCCCGTTAAAGTTTACCCCCTGGGAGGGTGTCACAAGGGGGGCCCTTTTTTGTTTGTTCCCTGAGATTAGGGGGGGTGCCCAAGTAGTAGGCTTGGGATCCCCTTTCTGGGGCTAGTACTTTGTAAGAATAAGGGCTCTCCTGTTAAAGGTGGTGTCCCCCAGACTTGATAAAGAAAAGGGGGTTTTTTTCCCTCTTTCGAAACAAAAACGGTTAAAAAGATGAGGTGAAAGGGTAGGGTTTTTTAAAAAGTGGATAGAGGTTAAGGTTATACATAAAAAAAGTTGTTTTGTGTTTTTCAGAGAGAAAGATAGAGTTTAGTTTGCCTTTTGGAAAATAGTAAATTGTGATCAAAAGTCCTCTCTTTCTCTTGTGAATTCCCCAATTTTTTTGGGATTATGGAGAATTATAAGTCTCCCCTGATTTGAAAAAAAATCTACAAAAACTGCATGAAAAAAATGTCTGAAGCATAAAGAAAATACGTGTAATTTTTGAGGGAATTTTTTCAGCCAAAATGCCATTAAAAGTGAAGCCAGTGAAGGAAGCATTAAAAATAGTAATGCAGGAAAGAAATCTTACAAATATCTAATAGATAGCCCGTCCCAGTCTAAAGTAACAGGTGGATGAGGTGTAGCAGGTGTGTGGATGTCAGGCTGATATTGTTGGGAGTTGCAGTGCACTGCCACAGGGAAACCAAACACAGAGACTTCTCAGCTTCTGAGATCTTTACAGACTTTGCTCACAGCGAAACTTCAGTAGCACGTTTCACTTTTACATCTTCACAACATAGCACAGGCATGTGTACATTAATCAACAATTCATCACTTATCCCCAAAACTTCAGGAGAAGAACAGCTCCTAATCCAACATAGCTGATCTTTCTCTCTTCAGCTACCATGACACACGTTTCCAGGAGAAGGTAGAAGGTGTCTCATCTGCTCCCTTTTGAAACTGAGCCAACTCTCCCAGTCAATTGAGAACTTTACTGGGCTCTTCACGCGCTCCCCAGTCCTCACAACCCGAGTCTTCCTGTGGTCCGACCCACCACAAGGCTACAGCATGTATCACAACTCTGTCCTGTTCTTCTGTTTCTATTTCTCTCTCCACCTCACCCCAATTCTCCATTTGTGCTCTCTCTCTTATTATTATTTTCTTCTTCTTTGTGATTAGTTCTAGGCCCGGCATAGGGGCAGCCTATGCTTGATTCACAACTGTCTTGTGGTCAAGATATCTCTACTGAAGCTATCAGCCAGAACTTGACTAATTGTTGCAACAGTAACAGCATACTCTCAGACTTGGCAGCACATGGCAAACCCCTCTTAAAGTGGTTTTCTTACCATGCTATTTCACTGAGTCACACACAGTTTACACTCTGTCTTGTCAGGTTGTGGGTAGTTCCATAGCAATGATTAGCATATTTACCTTCCTTATAACCAGATGAGACATACAAAGACCTAAGTGCAGAACATTTAATCTTCAGTAAACAAAGCTACAAGTGCTCTGAGAAGTGAAAACAATTTCTTAACTGTAAACAAAAGCTAATCTTGTTAGAGAGTGAACTCCATCCATAAGTGACATCACCCCCTGCTCTCTGTCTAATCAGGAAGGAAGATTAATCTGTGTGCAGTCAAAGTAGATAAAATCTGTCTCTTCTCATGACCAAAGTAAAATCAAAAGACTAATGTATTTACAAAAAGTCTATAATTACCTGTCCCTACATGTTGGAAGCTAATATTTGTAGTGAGAAAACCCCTTTAACTGTGTGACCTGTATCTCCTCCTCCATGTATCTAGAGGCACGGTGCTTCACAGCAGATACAGTGATGAAGCAGATGACGCAGCAATAGGTACAGGGTAGTAGCAAGGTGGGGAGTGTATGTTGGTTAGAAAAGCTTGAAAGGGTGCTGTAAAAGTCAGGAGTCAAAGGGCGACATGTATGAATGGGCTTTACGCCTGTTTTTTGGCGTATACTGCGCCTCCCGGCCCGAATCCCTCTGTCGGACGCGGGGATGCAGTGTTAGGCGCAGCGATCGCCACTTTCAACTGCGCCCCGCATTAAGGGGCGGGCAATGGGCGCGGTGTGGGCGCGGTGTAGCCGTTCCGGGGCGGGACGCGGCGCGCTCCTATACTCCAAGGCATGTACGATTGCGAGTCGGCAAAGCGAGGCGCAGTGCAGCGCTCGGCAGCTCCGACAGGCAGACCTGGTTTATTTTGGTCTAAATGCTCCGGCGGAGGCGAAGTGAAGCAGGATCAGAACATGCGAGGAAGCAGATAGAAGATCGCGACAGAAATCTCGCGCTCCGCTCCGTGCAGCAGGAGTATGAATCTTAAAAAATCGCCTTTATAAAGGCGGAAAACAGTGTCAGAAAATAGCTGAACCTCAAAAATAAATATAATAAAAAAAAAATCACTTTCCAAAAATCTAGAACGGCGCAATATCAAGAAATCGGATATTGGAAATTGCTGGGAAATACAGTAATTCAAATTCTGAAAGCTATTCTCATTGTCGGCATAAACCAGCCAATCAGAATAGGAGCGACAGTGAACCATTAAAACCTATGGGAGAACGATTGACCAATCAGAATCAACGGCGGGACAGTTCAAAATACAGTAAAAATGCAGAAAAGAGCTGATTGGTTGAGCTAGCGGGGGCTTGGCTAGCTCAGCCAATCAGAATAGGAGCGACAAAGACCCATTATAGCCTATGGAGAATTTTGAACCAATCAAAATCCAAATCGGGACAGTTCAAAATACAGTAAAAAGGCAGAAAAGAGCTGATTGGTTAATGCGGCGGGGGCTTGGCTATCCCAGCCAATCAGAGCGTGAGCTACTTCTCCCATTGTAATCTAAGGAGAGATGTGCGCAATGCAATCTCGGCTCTCAGCGCCGTGCGGCATAGAGTAGGAATAAAAAACTAATTTTTATTAAGTGTGAATCATTATCAGATAAAGCGCTGAAACCTTCTTTAAAAATAAAGCACTTAAATCCCTAACGACGCGTTTGTCGCCGAGACCGGCGTTACATAAGGAATTGCAATAGAGAGATTTGCCGGGAAATACAGTAATTCAAATTGTTTAAGCTCTTCTCATTGATCGGCATAAACCAGCCAATCAGAATAGGAGCGACAGTGTCCCATTAAAACCTATGGATAACTATTGACCAATCAGAATAGGAGCGAAAAAGACCCATTATAATCCTATGGAGAAGTTTGACCAATCAAAATCCAGGCGGGACAGTTCAAAATACAGTAAAAATACAGAAAAGAGCTGATTGGCTGAGCTAGTGGTGGCTTGGCTATCCCAGCCAAACAGAGCACGAGCTACTTCTCCCATTGTAGTCTATGGAGAGAGCGGCGCACTGAAATCTCGGCGCTCAGCGCCGTGCGACATGAAGTATTATTAAAAAAAATCATTTTGAATTAAGTGTAAAACATTATCACATAAAGAGCTAAAACCTTCTGTAAAAATAAATCAGTTAAAACCCCCAACAACGCGTTTGTCGCCGAGAACCGGCGCTACATAGGGAATTGCAATAGAGAGAATCGCCGGGAAATACAGTAATTCAAATTGTTTAAGCTCTTCTGATTGGTCGGCATAAATCAGCCAATCAGAATAGGAGCGACAGTGGCCCATTATATCCTATGGAGGAGAATTGACCAATCAGAATAGGAGCGACAGGGACCCATTATAACCTATGGAGAAAAATTGACCAATCATATTCCAAGGCGGGACAGTTCAAAATACAGTAAAAAGGCAGAAACGAGCTGATTGGTTGAGCTAGTGGGGGCTCGTCCAGCTTAGCCAATCAGAGCGCGAGCTACTTTCTCATAGAGTTCTATGGGGAAAAGAAATTCCGAGCGAGCTCTGTGATTGGCTAAGTTAAAAGAGGCGCCGTTATTTGGACCAATGGGAGAGCGAGCGACGCTCCTATGGGTTTTCTAATGCAATCTGAAATAAAACTGTACATGGCCGAAATCAAATTATAAGACTACAGAAGTTGTCCCGATGTGTATATAAAATGAATAATAATATGGGGGTAACGAAAAAATCATGTTTATTTCATTTATTTTCGTTATCCAAGGATCAATAGTATGGGTGCAACGAAAATAAAGAAATAAACATGATTTGATTGATGTAATATTTTGGTGGTAATGTTTGGGCATTATATGGTGGCATTATTGACAATATTAGTCCTTGCATAGTCCAAAGTCCAAAGTATATACTATGTGACTGTGTCCATGCTACAATATCATTACATTTGGTGTCCCACTTTTAATTTTGCCCATGGTCTAAAACTGATCCTCAATTTACCACCGTTGAAAACAAGCCTGTCTGTAAAAAGAAGTAGAAAAATCAATAGAGATTAAAATGTAAGCAAGTATACAGGATATAATTAGAGATGGGCAAATTGATTCTAACAAAGTGGACTTCGTTTAGAATTTCAGGAAAACTTCAGTTCTAAACGAAGTCGAAGTTTGGGGTTCTTCGGGTGAACGAAGTGTGCTTTTGATTGATAAAATGGCTGCGAGCACATGGCGTTACATGGGGCAAAGCAGTCTGGGAGGAAGAAGGGCATAGCCTGCATGACATGTGCAGAGATGAAGCCAATCAGAGACCGGTGAATTCTGTGACGTCACCACACTATATAAGACCGAGCGCGCCGCTGGGAGCTCACACTCCTCTCACTGTACTGATCAGGGAAGGTGCTGCCGTGGCTGCTTGTAATAGCGATAGCTCTTACTGAAGAACTGATTTTTATACAGCGATTTTTGTGGGGTGTCTCAGCTTGTCTTAAAGGGGATTTGCCACCAGACCAAGTACTGACCTCCATTCAGTATGAGAGCAAGATGTCAACAAATCACGCTGAGTCAATACAGCAAGACACAGAGCCTCAGACGGCACTGTCAGGAGAAACCTTATCTGCTAAGCAGCTAATGTAATGTAAACAAATCACGCAGCAAGAGACAGAGCTGCACACAGACACACACAGCCCAGAGCACAGAGCTGCATAAGGGGATCCTGTGACATGTTCACTCACATGAACACCTATTCTAAACAGCAGATTGAAAGCTTCTTCATCAGATAAAGCAGGGATCTAATAACACTACAGCTAGTTATTCTGTATACAAAAGAAAACATATTGCTACCCGGTGCCTTAAAAGACCATTCATTCTGCCTGTCATCAGATAAGAAGTGATTCACGCAAGCACGGCCTTTCAGCTCCTGGGTTGTGACTAGGGGAAGCTTTGTGGTAACCAAGGGGGGTTGAGAAATGCTGTAGCTTTAAGAGTTTTCACTTTTTTTAATCACATATATTTAGAAAAGTGATTAAATACCCATTTTGGAGGTTCCCACGTCAACATTACATGGTGGCAAAACCCCTTTAACGTTCTATTTCTAATTTTTTTGGGTATTGGATCTGAAATCCAGTGTGCGTCCACTGCAGCTGCATATACATTTAAATCCTATCTGCTCACAGCACATTGAATATCCAAGGGGGATCTAAGCCAGTTCCTGTTGTATTCATTTAAAGAAACAGCGTTTTTACAATACAAATACCACTTCATTTTTGGCTGCTCAATTCTTTGGCGCAATTTACATCCAGGGGTTAATTAAGCGTTGTTTTTCAGCTGTGGTGACTCCAAGAAACCGTCATTTTCATCGCCAAAATATATACATTTTTCCTGTAGCCTAATTCACAAGCAAAGGTTAATTACAATTTTATCTCTTGTTGTGTGGCATAAAAAACACCGCATTGTAACACGCTACAAAGCTAGTAGTTTGTGGTGGCTCAATTCTTTGGCGCAATTTACATCCAGGGGTTAATTAAGCGTTGTTTTTCAGCTGTGTGACCCAAGAAACCGTCATTTTCACCGCCAAAATATATACATTTTTCCTGTAGCCTAATTCACAAGCAAAGGCTAATTACAATTTTATCTCTTGTTGTGTAGCGTAAAAAACACCGCATTGTAACACGCTACAAAGCTAGTAGTTTGTGGTGGCTCAATTCTTTGGCGCAATTTACATCCAAGGGTTAACTAAGTATTTTTCTGCAGTTGCACTCAGTAAAAGAAACTTTCTTTTTCACCGCCACAGAAGAAATTCTGTAGCATAATTCATATCCGAAGGTTAATTAAGCCTTTACATTCAGTAAAATACACAGTTTTTAAACGGCACATACAAGTCAATTTTTCCTGGCCATTTGTGGAGCGCAATTTATATCCAAGGGTTACCCAAGCTTGTTACTGGGTTCATTTGGAGTAAAATACAGGGTGTATATTTATCATATACAGATATCTTCATCAAACAGTGTCTGTACATTTTAGAACAAACAGTATGTCAGACAGAGAGGTGGCAGGCTCTGCACCTGCGAGTGGCAGTGGCACAAACATTCCTGGAACAGGCCCAGGTCGCAGAACAGCAAGGGGACGTCGCAGCAGGGGTCACTCGGTGAGGACAGAACTGCTGCTGTCATCTATCGGCCGTGTGTTGTTCATCAACCCAAGGGTTCTTGATTGGTTGACTAGGTCATCCACTTCCTCCCAGATGACATCTGACAACCCTAGCCAAGAGTCGGTGGGAACGTCAGACACAACCCTTAGTTGGCATGGCCCGGGAGCGGGTCAGCGGCCCTCACCTGTCCTCAACCCGCCTCTGTCCCATCCGGTTCCCTCAGCCAGAGATCTACTATGTGGTCTGGGCTCAGCGCCACTATATAGCGAGGATGAACAATTTGAGGAGGGCAGTCAGCAGCTACTTGGCAGCGAAGAAATGGGGCCAATATCCCCTGCTTCTTGCAGTAGGCAGCAAAGTATAGATGTTGAGAGTGGCATGGGAGGTCATGTTGTGAGGGGTCAGCCTCTGCATATCCAAGACAGTGATGAGGACAGCAGTGACGATGAAACACAAATAGATGATGATGTAGCCGACCGCACTTGGGAGCCGGGTGAGGCAAGGGCATCATCATCGTCAGGAGAAGAGGGCGTCAGCTTGCGCGTCAGGCAGCGGTGCAGCCAGCAAGTGGGTCGCGTGGCCGTGAGTCAGCAGGATAGAAGCCTTGTGAGGTCGGGAGCCAAGCGGCCACGGGGTAAAAAACCCTCTTATCAGGTCAAAGAAAGTAGCGGCACAGGGGCTCAGCGAGGCAGCGGCAGCAGTAGTCACTCAGTGCGGAGCATTGGCGGTAAAATCCGATACTCGGCGGTGTGGCAGTTCTTTGCTAAGACACCGGAGGAGCCGAATATGGGTATATGTAGAATCTGTAAGCAGAAAGTGAAGCGTGGCCAGGGAGCTAACGTTGGCACCACGGCCCTGCGTTAACACATGCAGCGTCACCATTCCGGTGGCCTGGGAGAAACGTGGCTCAGATGTGGTGGTCCGTCCTGCTGCCGCAGCAACAGCAGCAGCGCCCAGTGGCACGCATGCCATTGCAGCCAGTCAAGGCTCCACCACCTCTGCAGAAGGAAGCTGTTTCTCTTTGACATCATCTCCCAGTCCAGATGCTCCTGCTCCTAGCTACTCATGGCGCCAGCAGTCGTTCAGCGAGGCGATTACAAAGAGACAACAGTATGCGTCCAACCATCCTAAGGTGCAGAAGCTGACCGTACTCCTGTCCAAGTTGTTGGTGCTTCAGTCCCTCCCTTTCCAAATGGTGGACTCTGCACTGTTCAGAGAACTAATGGCTTGTGCGAGCCGAGATGGAGAGTTCCAAGCCGTAATTTCTTTTCCAGAAAGGCAGTACAGCACTTCATAAATATGTAGAACAGAAGGTGGGCCAGTCCTTGAGCTTATCGGTTTGTTCCAAGGTGCAGGCAGCGCGCGTGACGTCTGGGAGTACTGCTAACTACTGGTCAGGGCCCAGTACATGTCCTTTTACGGACCCATCTTCCCCTCCTCCTCCACCACCACCACCATCTCTAGCCTCCACAAGTACTGCTCCATCATACCACATGTGTAGGGAACAGCGGTGTCACACAGTTCTACACCTGGCTTGCCTCGGCGAACGAAGTCACACAGGGGAGGAACTGCTCCGCGTCATGCAGCAAGAAATCGATGTGTGGCTTTCTCCGTCGCCAACTGCAAATCAGAACCATGGTGACGGACAATGGGAGGAACATGGTGTCCGTGCTGCACCGAGGAGGGATGGTCCATGCGCCCTGCATGGCGCATGTGTTCAATCTGATTGTGAAAAGGTTCCTGAAGTCTTCCACCGATCTTCAGAAGATTCTGAAAATGGCCATGAAACTGTGCATGCACTTCATCCATTCCTAAAAAGCCAGGAACACCCTCCTCGAGATGCAGCGGCAGAACGGCCTCCCCCAACACACTCTGATATGCGATGTTTCCACCCGTTGGAATTCCAGCCTACATATGTTGGACCGACTGTATGAACAGAGAAAGGCCATTGACGATTTTTTGATGATCCAGGCGAACAGGAATACTCCCCTGTGTAACTTTGATGTCAGCCAGTGGAAGCTCATGCGTGACACCTGCCGTTTGCTGAGGCCATTCGAGGAGGCCATGTTATTTGTAAGTCGCCAGGACTACGGGATGAATAACGTCATTCCACTGCTTCATGTCCTGGAACAGATGCTGAAAAATCTGTCTGGGTAGGGGACTGGAGACGTGGCGACTACATCTCGCGGTGACATGAGTCCGGTGGGGACGGAAATGGAGGAGGAAAACATTGGAGCAGAAGCATTGTCTGGTGAATTGAGTGGATTTTCTACTCAGGTGACAAGAGAGGAGGAGCAGGAGCAGCTGGAGGAGGTAGATGGAGATGAGGAAGACGAGGCAGATGACCCGCAAGCACCGTGGCAGTATACAGTGGAGATGGAGGCAGGGAGCCCCTCGGAGTCACTTGTGCAGATGGCCCGCAGCATGCTGATTTGCCTGGCTAGTGACAGCCGAATAGTCAGCATCCGGCAGAGGGATGACTTCTGGCTCTCCACCCTATTGGACCCTCGCTACCGGTCCAAAATGGGAGCCTTTTTCCCAGCTATTGAGAGGGAGGACAAACTCAAATACTATAGGGAAATCCTCCGTAGTCAGTTGGCCGCTGCCTATGTGCGGCATCGTCCCTCCTCTGACAGGTCTGACCGGGGGGTTCTTCAGCGCTCACGTACTACTGCTGCGGCTGCCGGGGGACGGTGGGGGGGTCGGAGCAGTACCAGCTCCATCAGCAGCAACCTAAGTCTGGAGTCACTGATGAGCAGCTTCCTTCACCCGCCTAGTGAGGAGGGCAGTCGCCAGCAGCAGCAGCAGGACCTGGAGCAGACCCTGAACCAACAGGTGGTGGCCTACTTGGAAAGCACTCTGCCACCCCAGTTAGAAGATCCGCTGGACTACTGGGCAGCCAAACTGGATGTGTGGCCGCAACTTGCCGAGTTTGCAGTGGAGAAGCTTTCCTGCCCGGCCAGTAGTGTGGCATCAGAGCGGGTGTTCAGTGCGGCGGGGGCCATTGTTACCCCAAGGAGAACCCGCTTGTCCAAGTGAAATGTGGAACGACTGACATTTGTCAACATGAATAATGAATGGATCGGCCATGATTTTCACACACAAATGCCTTAGGCGTCAGACTAATCATGCCACTGACGACCTCACCCAAACTGTGAGTTGAGTTGGGTCAAACTACCTTGCACTCAGCCCTATTCTGATTGCCTCCCAAACTTGATGCCACCATCTGCTGCAGTTTCTCATCTGCCACCATGATCATTTACCAGTGGCATGGTATTGCACCACCTCCACACTCTGTCATTGTGCCACTGTCTGACATCATGCTGCTGCTGGTGGCTGCTGCGTGACCTCCACACTGTGTCATTGTCCCACTCTGTGCTAACTCCTTTTTTTTACAACTTCAGAATGTCATTGTGCCACTGTCTGACCTCAGGCTGCTGCTGTGGCTGCTGCAGTGACCTACACACTGTCATTGTGCCACTGTCTGACCTCATGCTGCTGCTGTAGCTGCTGCAGTGACCGACCTCATGCTGCTGCTGTGGCTGCTGCCGTGACCTCCACACTGTGTCATTTTCCCACTCTGTGGCCTACTCCTGTTTTTGCCACCTCCAGAATGTCATTGTGCCACTGTCTGACCTCATGCTGCTGCTGTGGCTGCTGCCGTGACCTACACACTGTCATTGTGCCACTGTCTGACC
This sequence comes from Phyllomedusa bahiana, assembly GCA_025379985.1. Lineage (NCBI taxonomy): Eukaryota > Metazoa > Chordata > Amphibia > Anura > Hylidae > Phyllomedusa > Phyllomedusa bahiana. The sequence continues at coordinate 33,547 of JAODAL010030625.1, forward strand.
TCATGCTGCTGCTGTGGCTGATGCCGTGACCTACACACTCTGTCATGTGTGCACCTGTTTGACCTCATGCTGCTGCTGTGGCTGCTGCCGTGACCTCCACACTGTGTCAGTGTTCCACTCTGCGGTCTAGTCCTGTTTTTGCCACCTCCAGAATGTAATTGTGCCACTGTCTGACCTCATGCTGCTGCTGTGGCTGCTGCCGTGACCTACACACTGTGTCATATCCCACTCTGTGGCCTACTCCTGTTTTTGCCACCTCCAGAATGTCATTGTGCCACTGTCTGACCTCATGCTGCTGCTGTGGCTGCTGCCGTGACCTACACACTGTGTCATTGTTCCACTCTGTGGCCTACTCCTGTTTTTGCCACCTCCAGAATGTCATTGTGCCACTGTCTGACCTCATGCTGCTGCTGTGGCTGCTGCCATGACCTACCACACTGTGTCATTGTCCACTGTCTACCTCTGCGCTGCTATTGGCTGCTGCCGTACGTACAACTATCATTGTGCACTGTCTGACCTCATGCTGCTGCTGTGGCTGTGCCGTGACCTACAAACTCTGTCATTGTGCCACTGCTCTGACCTCATGCTGCTGCTGTGGCTGCTGCCGTGACCTACACACTGTGTCATTGTGCCACTGTCTGACCTCATGCTGCTGCTGTGGCTGTGCCGTGACCTACACACCTGTGTCATTGTCCCACTCTGTAGCCTACTCTGTTGTTTGCACCTCCACTGAATGTCATTGTGCCACTGTCTGACCTCATGCTGCTGCTATGACCTACACACTGGGTCATTGTGCCTCTGTCTGACCTCATGCTCTGCGTGCTGTGCTGTGATGCCGTGACCTACACACTCGTGTCATTGTGCCACTGTCTGACCTCATGCTGCTGCTGTGGCTGCTGCCGTGACCTCACAAATGTGTCATTGTCCACTCTGTGGCCCTGACTCCTGTTTTTGCCACCTCCAGAATGTCATTGTGCCACTGTCTGACCTCATGCTGCTGCTGTGGCTGATGCCGTGACTACACACTGTGTCATTGTCCCACTCTGTGGCCGACTCCTGTTTTTTGCCACCTCCAGAATGTCATTGTGCCACTGTCTGACCTCATGCTGCTGCTGTGGCTGATGCCGTGACCTACAAACTGTGTCATTTTGCCACTCTGTGGCATACTCCTGTTTTTGCCACCTTCAGAATATCATTGTGCCACTGTTTGACCTCATGCTGCTGTGGCTGCCACCGTCACCTCCACACTCTGTCACTGATGTTGCCACCTGAGCCCTCAGCTTGTTTTTTTCCAGCTGTCGCTGCCATGACTTTATCAGGCTAAATTTCCTCTTCAGTTTTTTGGTCAGTTTTGCCCTCTCAAGTGCCCAGGGAATTTTATAGTGAAGCGATTCTAAGAGCGGCGGCAGTCATCGGCGTGTCATACTAAAACACAACATTGTATGAAGACCAAACCAAGCTTCCTCTGCATATTTAAGCATGGCACAACATTCTACAGCACCCTGCAGGCTCTGTGCAGCCTGGAAATAGCTGTTTTTTAACGTGATTCATCCCGAAGTAATTTGGAACGAAGTTATTTTTTGCCGAGAAATCCGGCGAAGTGAACGAACCGAATTTCGGGAAATTCGTCCATCTCTAGATATAATCCATACGAGTACTGTAAAATTATGGGTCATGGGGACTAACTTCTGGATGCAGCACGTTGATCCAGGGATAATTCTGATTGCCAGATTGGGAAGGAATTTTTCCTCTGTTACGGGATATGTAATATCCGCCTTGCAGGGATTTTTGCCTTCCTCTAGATTAGGACTGTAGGGTTATCGGTTGAACTGGATGGACCTGTGCCTTTTTCCAACCATATCTGCTCTATTACCATGTTGGAGCAGAAGGGGGAAAGATCTCTCCTTGACCATAGCCACCAATAAATTGGTTGGTGTGAGGATTTTCTCGCCTAAATTAGAACAATATGCTGTGAAACACAAATATTCTTTTTGCGTTTTTATGAATATTTTTAATTCTTTATATTATAGAACAATCTTCGCCAATATTGCCATAATCAAACATTAGCTGGAATTCTATGTACTTCTCACATAAACATAATGAAAGTTCAATGGAATGTAACCTGGAATCCTCAATGAGGTAGAATGTCCCAAAAGATCGGCAAGTATCCGCCAAAGGTATCTACTGGTTTCGATGCCTTTCAGCAGAGATCATAGGAACAGCCGGTTTAGATGTCCTCCATAAGAAACACCACACGACGTTTCGGGAGATAACCACGCCCCCTTTCTCAAGTGTGAGGTTACATTCCATTGAACTTTCATTATGTTTATGTGAGAAGTACATAAAATTTCAGCTAATGTTTGATTATGGCAATATTGGCGAAGATTGTTCTAGAATATAAAGAATTAAAAATATTCATAAAAATGCAAAAAGAATATTTGTGTTTCATGGCATATTGTTCTAATTTATGCTGTTTTCCATGCAGGGGGGGTCCTGCTAATGCCGTGCATGTAACCTGGTAGTTTTAGTGCTACTTTTTCTTTTGAGGATTTTCTCGCCTATCAGACCTCACTAACTGTTTTGCATAAAGCAAAGGCTTATGGGAAAAGAGCTGAGGAACTCCACAGCACACTCTATTGGATTTAGTTATCCTCAACTAACAATGTAGGTTGCAGGAACTTTGCAAAGTGAAAAGGATTTGAGCCAAACCAGTTAAGTTCAGATGCGGACAGCTGTTTTGGGGTTTTTGCCCTTCGTCAGTGCAGCGTAGAACTTACTGGTTTGGCTGGTAGAACTTACTGGTTTGGCTGGATGAGAGGCAAAAGTGGCTTAGAATGTGGAAAGATCTCTCCTTGAGGAGAGCCACCAATAAATTGGTTGGTGTGAGGATTTACTTGCCTATCAGACCTCACACCAACCAATTTAATGGTTTGGCTCAAATCCTTTTCACTTTGCAAAACTCCTGCAAGCTGCATGTGAATTGAGGATAACTACATCCAATAGAGTGTGCTGTTGAGTTCCTCAGCTCTTTTCCCATAAGCCTTTGCTTTATGTATTGGAGCAGAGACACTTCTGATCTTGAGCATAATCTATTTGTGGTATTGAAGCAGGCAAAACATTAGCCTATGGCAGCACAGATAGGGGGCACAGCTCTGGAGAACATATGACAACACTGTAAAAAATGGATATGACACAAAGGCCAGCAGAATGTATATCTTTGCCAAATAGGGTGGAACAATATATACTACTCACAAAAAGTTTTGGATATCTGACTTTTGGTTTAAATTTCAGGATGAACATAAAAATTTGTGAAATTTTTCTCTTATGAACTAAATGAACCCATCTCTTCCCTTTAGATGCACTTGTCCAACTGTTCAATGGTTCAGTACTTTTTGCAAAAGTTGCTGATCCCTAAAAAGGAGTTTAATGGCAGAAGTCCCAACAGATGTTTGATCCCTGAATCGCCCAAAAAATTTAGGAGATCAATTTGAATTGGGAATAGTGTTGAGCGATTATTATCGACAAAGTTGAAATCGGCACGGTTTTTATGTTGATCGGATTTTTTCGAATAATTTAGGTTAAAATCTGCTCATAATCTATTAATATCGCGCCATTTTCGGCGCTTCCTGTCATTTTGGCGGCCAGCAAATCAGCTTAGAGAATAGAGCAGGGTGAGCGACGTCATGACTGGGATGTGTATGGTTGTGATTGGCTGGAAAAATCACATGACCTCGTTTTACATAGAACAGCCCTTCCTGTTCAGCATCAGTGTGTGTCTGTGTATCATAAGAGCAGGACGTGTGCTCAGTCTCTCTCAAAACAGCTCAGCGAAACTTTTCTCTTTGTTTACACAGGCAACTATGCTTTTAGCTGTGAACATTAGAACTTAGGTAGATTAGAGAATTTCAGTTTTTAGTTACTTAGGCTGAGAATTTTAAAGGAGCATGTAGCGCTGTACAGCCGCGGGGGGGAGGGGGGCTGTGGACGAACACAGACAGACAGGCTGGCAGGCAGGCTTTTGAAAGGAGAGTGGATATTGTGCAGCCCAGACTCTGCTTTGACCCTGCATTGAAATGGGTTTTTAGTAACATTTTTTGGCCAGTTTTTGGTGAAATATTACCTTGTATTTTGTGCAGCCTGTACTTATATTAGGATACAGATCTTTTCTAGTTACTGCAGGTGTATTTGAGGTGTAAAAGGTGCAAAACTCACCTTTTATTATCTGTACACGATTTAATTAGGTTTTTTTTTCACTTTGGCGCAGCTCAGTTTTGTTCAAAGACCCACTTTGTTCTTACAATAGGATACGGAACTTTTCTAGTCACCGCAGGTGTATTTACAAGTGCAAAAACCACGTTTTATTATCCGCTGTAGCGCCTCACTCATGCTTGGACGCCATTTTGGCCACGCTTGGCTCATGGGATCACCGTCTTTCGTAAACGGATGGCACTGAAAACTTCTGCTTCCCTAACTATCGTGATCCGGACCTAACGTCCAGCCCTACAAACAACCACCGTATCACCAGACACCGCTGGTTCAGGCTTCCTCCAGCCTGGGGGTAAGAAGAGCCTTCCTTCCTTGCTCCCTTGCTGCTCCAACTGCAGGTAGCAGGCCATACCCCCCGATCACTTGAAAGACAGGCTTTTTATAGCCATCCCGGGTCTGGCCCAAACTGCGACATGGAACCTGGAGACCTGGGACGCGGGAACAGCCACCCACCCATCTGCAGCTGTTCCAGGGAAGCCAACCCATAATGACTGGATATCAGCCATGCTATATACAGCTGTCAGCAACCTAGTGTTGCTGACAGATAACCATTGGCTCCCCCCACCAAGCCCAGGCTCTTGGTGGCACGTCTCTACCAGGACGACTCCACCTAGTGGCAGAAACAGGCAACTACTCTTTGCCACTCTGTCACATGTCCCTCCTCTCTGATAAAGCCCGTAGGGCTTTTTCACATTGCCCAGGCTCCCTCCAGGATCAAAGCTCCTATTTTAGGGCAACGTCTTCCCTACAACCTCAGGGGCAGAGACAAAATGGTCCACATACAACTCAGTTGTGGGCTCATACCATGCACTCAACACACATTGGGCAACAGACAGTCTACTGCCACTTAATATAGATGTCACCACCCATGCACGCTCTAGTACAAGGAGGTCATCACCCACAGCCCGCATGCTGACATTCACAGGGTTACTAATGACAACCCCATTACCAGTGCTATCAGACCTTGTAGATTGCCTACACACACCGGCCATCTTGGCATTGTGCCCACTGGGCAGAGTTTTCCTTATCTTGGGTCTCCATAAGCAAGAGGCCCCTGGTTTGTCCCAGCAACCATACTAGGGTTACCAGAAGCTGTAAGGACAGCACACTTCTCAGGGTCTCTATTCACCATGGCTACTTGAGGTGCACCTGAGCCCAAACCTACTACCTCTTTGTCTGCAGAAATACAATGCGACCTAAACTTCTCTATGTCCCAAGTCCTCTGGTCCTCACTAACCATCTCCTTCCTTTAAGGGTCAGCTACCCCTTTTAATTTCTCTGGACTAGCACCCACTTTGGCACACAGTACACCTGTGCCACCCATAACCTGCTGGTCAATGATCCCAGGGTTATTGCAGACAATCCCTACATCTAGGAGACCTCTTCTGATAATCTCAGCCTCTTTACTGTGTGAGTTTTTAATGTCTGAGGACTCGCTGGTCCCTCCTTACACTTGACTCACAGCAGCTGAAAGACCACAATCACTGTCTGTTTCCTCCCTTCCATGCACTACCCTTGCATGAGTACAGGGGTCGCTGGGGGGAATTTATCAGCTGCCTCAGAACCAGGCACTTTTTTATCATCTAGGGATTTAAACCTGCTCCCCTGCCTCTCACTAGGGTTCAAGCATACACCCAGCTCTGTGGGGTCTAGCAGCTCACTCCTTCCATCACTGCAGTCTTTGTGACCATGGCAGTAAAAGTTACTGGCAACACAGCAACTACTAGAGCAAAAGGAATCCATAGTACTACAGATCTCAGCACATGTTCTCCTTACACAGGCATTTTCATCACTATCTGAGGCTGCATTCATGCAGGCATACACCTCAGAGTCCGGACACACCCTCATTAAATTAGTCTCCTCACACATTGTAGGAGACAAATCATTCCCAGGATCCTCCAGTTCCCTTCCAGGCCGAACACTGAAACATGAAAGCTCCTCTCTGGGCCCAACAGCAGTCACACAGAACTGGGGGCCATCAATCCCTGGGCACGCATTACCTGCAACTTGCAGGCTACAATCAGGTACACACAGTGCGTTGGGGTCACTGGCAGACACACTCACCAGCTGGACTCCAGACACTTCACACACAGCTTCAGGGCACGCACACTCATACGTTTTTACAGCAGGAGGTGCAGAAGAAACCTTGTTGCCAGGGGCAACAACATTAACTCCTCGTGAGTCTGTAGTGTTAACCCATGTCTCCATATTGTCACACACTCCAGGACACACATTCTCTGCTATACTCTCAGCACTGTTAATCATGACCTCTAGGGGCACTCTTGAGCTTTTCTGCTCTACAGCTGGGGCTGGTATTTCTGCAGAAGCTAATTCACACTCTGCAGCTACTGCACACATAGCCCTGACAGCCATAACTTCCAGAGGCAGACCTGAGCTGCTCTGCTACAGCACCTCTAGACACTTTTTCACACCTAGCAGTAACTGGAGCTAACTTTGTGATACCGCTCCCCTCTTCCTGCTCAGGTAGTCTGACAGAGCTATTCATTACAGGCCCCTTTTCCGCCTTAGTAACCTTTGCAACAGGCAATATAGTGTATATGTCCTGAACATAGAGTCCATCAGACTTTTCCAGTCCAAAATACACTGTGTCAGTCTTATCCACTCATCTCAGGACTATGCACGGCGTACTCCACAGGGGGCACTTCCCAGGAGAAGTCACTTGTTTTCCACGATGCCTTGGCTGTTACTCACAAGTGCCGGAAATGGGGGAAGTCTCTACCAAGTAGACACCCGAATTGTGGGTTCTCACAAATCACCAGGCTATGCATGACAGTCCCACCACAGGTTTCAAAATCCAGAAGCACGGTCTTACCATATTCTGGAAGGGTCTTCACACTGGGTACGATGTCTGGGTGCACTTTGGAGACATCTTGGCGACAGTCCATGTCCAGCCACAGTGGGAGATTATCCACCAGTAACCAGTGCATCCCTGGTGACAAGTTCTCTGACCTCCGGATCAAAGGACTCTCAGGAACACATCCCGCTCTATGGCCTCTCCAGGGTAGCGCCTCCTGCTGGATAGAGGCGGTTTCCTGCGGTCACGGTTTGTTGCGCTTAGTAACGACAGGATCCGTGTACCTTTGCCGTCTGGTCTTCCTGGGACTTTGTTCACCCTTGGGAAGGACCCAGGACCTCTTAGCAACAGGACATCCTTTTGCACACGTTACCCTCTGCAGACATCCAGAACAGAGGTCAGGCTGGTTGCCCCTGGCAACGGAAGCTCCAACCACAGTCTCTTGGCATTCAGATGACTGGCTAGGTTTATTAACAGCCTTTTGCTGGGTGGTCATACGGCGCACAAGCTCAAAAATATCCTCCATAGTACAACAAAATGTTTCCAGGCAGCAAGACAGTCTCTTTACCGGGGTGCGTCCCCTATCTTCACAGAGATAGTCTCTTGCTCCACAGAGTTAAACTCCAGCAGTCCAATGCAAACTGCAGCAGGCCTATGTAAACTGCATTTTCTGCACCACTTTGTGCACGTGCCACGTTTAATGTGCCAACCAGGTCTAGTCAGTGCCAATTATGCCCGCATCCTCCACCATATGTAGCGCCTCACTCATGCTTGAACGCCATTTCGGCCACGCTTGGCTCATGGGATCGCCGTCTTTCGTAAACGGATGGCACTGACAACGTCTTCTTCTTTAACTCGGCCTGTTTTATTTTGGCACAGGTTGATAACATAGCACAAACATAACATAGAGTAAACAAAACCCTAGGACGTCTGGCCACTAGCTATACTAATAGCTTCCCTAACTATCGTGGTCCGGATCTAACGTCCAGCCCCACAAACAACCACCGTATCACCAGACACCGCTGTTTCAGGCTTCCTCCAGCCTGGGGGGTAAGAAGAGCCTTCCTTCCTTGCTCCCATGCTGCTCCAACTGCAGGTAGCAGGCCACACCCCCCGATCACTTGAAAAGACAGGTTTTTTATAGCTATCCCGGGTCTGGCCCAAATTCCGACATGGAACCTGTAGCGGGAACAGCCACCCACCCATCTGCAGCTGTTCCGGGGAAGCCAACCCATAATAGCTGGATATCAGCCATGCTACATACAGCTGTCAGCAACCTAGTGTTGCTGACAGATAACAATTGGCTCCCCCCCACCAAGCCCAGGCTCTTGGTGGCACGTCTCTACCAGGACGACTCCACCTAGTGGCAGAAACAGGCAACTACTGTTTGCCACTCTGTCACACCGTACACAATTTAATTAGGTTTTGTTCACTTTGGCACAGCCCAGCTTTGTTCAAAGACCCACTTTGTACTCACAATAGGATACAGAACTTTTCTAGTCACCGCAGGTGTATTTAAAGGTGCAAAAACCACGTTTTACTATCCATACACAATTTAATTGTCACGGTTCTTGCCGCAGTCCCTGCCATGGACCGTCAGCCTGTCTGTGCCTGCCATGTCTCTGCTGGGGCTCCCTGTGCAGGGGTCCTGGCAGCCTGTGTTCTGCTATGTATTTACCTGTCCTGTCCAGTCTTGTTGCTTCCTGGGTCCTGTCTGTGCACTGTGCCTCCTAGGGTGTGCGCGCGGCAGCTTCCTGCCTATTTATTAGTTTCCTGTTCTGTGCACCTTCCTCTTCACCTCTGACCTCTGGCTATAAGAGGAAGTTCTTGTCTCTACTCTGTGTCAGTTCATTGCAGTCTGTTGCTGTGTCTTGCTGTTTCCATCTTGAGCTCCTGCCAGTATCTCTGGACTTAACCCTGGAGATGCTGGTTCAGTTTCTGTGCCATCTGAGCTCCTGACCTTCTGTCTGTCTCCTGTTAGGTCTGAAGTCTCTGCACGTGTCCTGCCTTGGCACCTGTTCCTGGTCTGTGCCTGCTGTGTTACCCATCCAGTTCCTGCCGTATCCTGTGATGTTATGTGTACGTTTATCCCTTCTGTATCCTGCTGTGTTCCTGAGTACGTTTTGCCTGCCCTGTTTATGTTCTCCTATGTTCCTGTGTTCCTGTCCTGCACCTCGGCTGTCACCACAGGTAGCCACGTCTGGGGTAACGACCTGGAGGTCCCGCAGCCAAGTCCATCTCGCTTTGCGGTGGGCTCTGGCGAAGACCAGGGACCCCTTAGACTCCGCTCCCTGGCGTGGTCCTCCAGCTACCACCTCGCCTGCGGTGATCACAGAGGATCCACACCCGGATGCCAGCAGTCGGCGCCTCGGCATACGTCTGTCAGCGCCGCATCGTTACATTAATTAGGTTTTGTTCACTTTGGCGCAGGCCATTTTTGTTAAAAGACCCATCTTGTACGGATATTACCATACAGAAATTTGCTAGTAATTGCAGGTGTATTTCATAGGTGCAAAAACCACCTTTTATTATCCGTATACATTTCAAATAGGTGTTTTTTTTTACTTTGGTGCGGCCCAGTTTTGTTCATAGAGCCACCTTGTACTTAAATTTGAATACAGAAATTTTGTAGTCACCGCAGGTGTATTTATAGGTGCAAAAACCACGTTTTATTATCCGTACACAATTTAATTAGGTTTTGTTCACTTTGGCGCAGGCCATTTTTGTTAAAAGACCCATCTTGTACGGATATTACCATACAGAAATGTGCTAGTAATTGCAGGTGTATTTCATAGGTGCAAAAACCACCTTTTCTTTTTGAGTCATGCTGCTTTGAAATGCAGAAATACTACAGGTCGTATTCAAAAAAATTTTGTTTCTAACAGACATTTCTTCTTCACAGTTGTCAAAAGTGACTCAAGGGTCATGTTTTGAATTTTTGGGGGTATTTTGCTGTGAAATTCAGGTCCTATTCTAAAAAATGTGGTTTCTAACAGAAATTTGTTCTTCACAATTGTCAAGAGTGGCTCAAGGGTGATGGTGCTGTCACAACAGGAATAGGTAGGACACTGTTAATGGACACACATTGCAAAATGACTTGTGTTTGCAAGATCTTTAACATAGCTAGCAATTCCTGTAGTGAGACAACCCATTTAATAAAATTAAAAAAAAGAGAAACAAAGACGTGGTAGGATTCCATCCTATTTTAAAAATGTGTTTTCTAGAATTAAACTACTAAAAAACTTGCATGTACAAAATAGCTGATACAAATATTCCTCTGAATTGCACAAGGGAGGTACAGGAAGACTTGAACAGATGTAGGTTACTCAGGACAGGTATAGTCAATGTCCAGTTCAACTAAAATGGTGGTTGAAAGACTCATTTTTCCAGCACTTTTTAAATCTGGGGGTCATGCAGGTTTGGGGCTCATGCTGTGGCCCAGGACAGGTATAGTCAATGTCCAGTTCAACTAAAATGGTGGTTCAAAGACTCCTTTTTCCGGCACTTTTTAATCTGTGGTTCAGACAGGTTTAAGGGTCATGCTGCGTTCCAGGACAGGGATAGTCAATGTCCAGTTCAAGTAAAATGATGGTTCAAATCATACTGCCTTCTGGCACTTTTTAATTTGTGGGTCATGCAGGTTTAAGGGTCATGCTGTGGTACAAGACAGGGATAGTGAATGGTCTGTGTTTTTTTTCTGTGGCTTTATAACCTAAGTGTGTTGCCTAAGATGTAGCACGTATCCATTTGACTGTTGTGGATGTTAATTCCAGCTTCTCCAGCCCTGTTTGGGTGTAAGAATGAAGGTGTTGTTCCTCTTCCATAGACTTTAATGGTCATCGGCGATAATCTATTATCGACTATCGGAAATCGTCTTGATAATTGCCGATATCGACTATCGACCCGATGACGATAGTCAACGTAATCGCTCATCACTAATTGGGTATTAAACAGTCCTCCTTATCATGCTGTTCACATTGTGAGATCAAGAGCCCAAGATAACAACTTACAATTGATCAACAGTACCTCGCCATTGTGAGGCTGTTAGCAGGGTGCTCTCAGACAGAAGTGGCCACTATCCTGGACATAATACGCCAAAAAATACGAAAGGCAACACTTCAAAAAATGTAAGAAAATTTATTTACCCAATGGCAGCAATGTTTCGGTTCTAAAATTTTCTTCCATTTTTTTAAGTGCTGCCTTTCTCATTTGTTGGCTTATTATTGCTTGACCTTGGTCCAGGTCTGATTGGCGTACTCTCTGCTTCATTTTTTCTATGGTTGCTGCTGATACATTGTTATTAGTACTACACTGGACATGGGACCAGTGGTCTTCAGTGCTGCTCAGTAATGTAATTTTAATCATTTTGACCAGAAATAATGGTCACCAAGGATGCTGGAGACGTCAAGAAGAGCGCTATGCATCAGCCAGGCCAGGTACCTGGCAGTTACCCTTGCCAGTCGTATAAGATGCAGAACATGCTGACGTGACACTTGGTTGCCTCTCACCTCCGTTAAATATGGTTGGAGTTGTGCGGCATTCATCATCTAGTTCCGCAGGGCATTGTTTAAAATGAAGCGGTCTTTGCCTTTTAGTGACAACTTCCTGTCACTGGAGTTAAATAGCATCCTTAATATGGATTTAGCATGGATCCAAATCACAATGTTTTTTAGATTCATATTTTGGACGTGATTATTTTGGGATTTCTTTGGGGTGCTTTTTGGCCACAATTTATTTTAGCACCTGATTACTAGGGTTTTTCAAGACTTTTGAAAGCCGCTTACTGTGTTAAAATATAAAATTAACCCATGCTTACCTTCACCAATGTTCCAGCACTGTTGTAACAGCACACCTTAGACTGTAGACCAGGTTAAAGGTATGCAGGACATCAACAGGGCCACGAAGTCAATGCGGGATGGACTATACCTCGTGTAACATACTATACTCCTCTTCAAAGATGTCTTGGTTTCAATCAAAAGTGTAAAGTCTGTGGCCAAAAAATTGAAAGCCTCCTGGCCCCAGGGCTGCAGACCAACAGCCTTATAGTGAAGGTCATGTAACCCCATCCATCTTGCTAGGATTCAACCACACCTAGCACTAATTAGTGGGCAATTTATAAACTACTCCCTGTTTCTTAGGAGACCACTCTTCTGCTTCTAACTGATTATAGTAACCCTTTCAGACACTCAGACACTTCATTATCATGACCGTGCAGTTTTAGTACCATAACATTGCATAGAGCTCAGAATTCAACAAAAGATCAACATCACACTGAGAAATATTGCAGTGCATTAAAGACAATGTATTGGAACTCCTATTATCTCGTAGTATACCGCTCCAGAATGCTACACTGTCAGAGCTCCAGTGTTCCCCCCATCCCTCACTGGTGACATCATGTTCATGGATCACATGATTCTATAGCCAATCATATGCTGTACATGGAGGCATGTGACTGCTGGAGCCATAGCTTTTGGGATGTTCCCAAGTGGTTTTGGGGGCATTATTGGGCTGTTCAGGGGCATTTCCAGGCAGTCCATGAGCATTTTGAGTCTATTCCAGGGTACTCTAGGGCAGTTTAGACCCCCATCTCTTTTCAAGTTGTACAGGTGTGGGCACCCCATTTCACCCTCCTTACATGCAGTGTTCTGGCATATTTTACACTGATGCGCAAAAGATATGGATGATGCCTTTTGGGTGCACTACTGATTGTGTTGATAATCATTGCGATGTAGGTTAATTAAAGCTTTCACAAACAGAACATACATCTAAAAATATAATAAGGGCAGATATTTAAAAGAAGTTCAGGGTCTGTTCTACAAAATAAATGAACATTATTACACTAAGCACCAACATGATGTTCAGGAAATAATTATACATTGACAGAGAATGTGAAAAGGGTTTTGCTATAGAAAGAAACAAAATGTTCCAGCTTATATTACTTGTTTTAATGAAGTACCCAATTAAGATTCTTTCAAAAACATCATGGTTGTATTTATTTCATTTTATCTGTGTAACTTTGGGAACTTATAAATCTAATTATACTTTATAATCAATAGGGAGAGATTTGTCCTACCCTTCGTTTATTAGAAAACGTATCATTCGCCTTTTTAATTATAGTTAAATCTGAAAGTTTCTTCTTCCTTGTGTTGAACTTATTTCCACAGGTTGATGACTTCTCGAGAAAGCAGCAAGAATGTTTTTTACAGACACCATGAATCCCAAGTAGCAATGCAAATAAATAACAGCTCATTTATCTCTCCAGTGCGCAATTAATTTCAGATTAACAGCGCCTAATATTTCCCTCAAATGGAGCAGTACAATACGAAACACAAACAGTATATTTTATGGTCTATCACACAGTGTGTTTAATGACATAGAGGAACAGAAGAAAACTTTTGGAGATAGTTCAGGTGATTTTCTTTGCAAACACCAGCTAATGTGGTTTTGTAGTAGAAATGTATGTAGGGCAATAGGAGCTAAACACCATCAAATGAGGATTATGTCCCCCTGATTGAGAAAAGGGGTATTCATTGTGACTTGCTTCCTATATACATTGCAGAATTTATTTGGAGGGATCTGTTCATCAAAAACACACTTAACACTCTTGTTCTGTCCTCTCTATGGGTGCGACTGACCTTAGAGAAAATGCCTGCTGATGAAAAAGATTATGATGTCAGCAGGTCAGGTGATATGATTATGGCAGCTTTAGTGGGACATACTTAGTAGTGTATGTTAGCTAACAATAAACACAAACAGCCACTAGATGTAGATACTACAACTGAAACATAGAAATACGGCCAGAAGGCATTACAACTCTGCTTCTATATGTTCACAGAAGTTTTATGTTGGTGGCAAGTGACCATAAGTAAAACCTGAAAACTGTCTTTTTCTGCATTTTTGCCTCAATATGAAATAATATAAATTAAATTTTAATGTATATGTGTCACAGTACAGCATCCATATAATGCACAACTTGTCCTACAAAAAAAATGAATCCTAATATAGCAAGGTCACACAAATAACAGAAATGTTATTTACACGAGAATAAAAAGAGGAATAATATAGTTCTGCTCCTCAAGGCTAAAATTTGCCCAGTCTTCAAGGGATTATCGTTACTACTAAAATCATCACTTTCAGTTTATAATAGAGTTAGTAGTATATGAAGCTATTATTTTATTATGTTTCAGCGTAACAAATCCATCTTAGTGCCTAAAAAGACTCCTCTGCAGGAGAAGCTTCAGCAGAAGGTGATATTCCCCATTATCTACTTTTCTATTTTTTGGTCAGTTGACTGTTGGTGGATTAAGTCCAAGTTGGCCTAAAGCTGAAAAATTATAAAGTGTCTGCTAAAACAGATTACCAATAAAAAGTTTGTGTACAGTCATAAAAAGTTTTACCAGGATAGAAAATGATGATTTTTTTTCTTGTTGTTAGCATGCCAAAGGCACACAGTGGAGGATGTTTCATACAGATATGAGCAAAAACTGTATCTGTGTTTCACAAAGATAGGAAAAAATAAGTTTCACCTGTGCTTAGAAATTCAGTTAAAAAATATTATTTTGGTGTTTGTCCAGACAATTTTATAAATCTGGTCTATTGTTTGTATGTTCTTAACTCATTAACTACCCCCTGCTGTCTCTTGACGATAGGTGGAGCAGGTTCTTTCAGCATTGTTGTCTTCTGACTTTGCGTAGGGTGGAGTGGGGTTTGCAGATCCCAGCACCACAGCTGCCCTAGGAGTGGCGTTGTAACTAACAGTTCTGTTCTTAGAGCATTCTTTGTACACGGCAGGAATCAGAGGCTTCTTCTGACCCCCACTGTCTAACACTTTCCAGGTATGAGTTATGTCAAGGAGTCTTAAATCTGTCAATGTGTAAAACATGTAGTTTCCAGTGCCATGGAGTTTGGGGAAACCCTGTGCAGTCAGCCCTGGGGACCTAGAAGATAATGATAACTGCAATGCAGGTTACAAAATCTCGAATTTTACATGTATGGGAATGTTACAAAGTGTGTATATAGTAGTTGGTACAAGTACACAAATGGAATACAGACATTTTGAAAAGAGTGCCTGAAACTTCCTATATGGTGATACTGTCTGACAAAGTAAAAATTTGTTAAGGAGAAACTAAAGTCAAAACATAATGATTGTGTTAGACACTTAGGGCAAAATGTATGAATTCTGGTGCTGATAGACCAGTTCTAAATCGCTTTAAGGTAGTATAGACGGCGCCAGAATGTATGACAATATGACAACTCAGGTTAGGACAGACCGCCTTTAACTTAGTCTGGGTGTTCTAATTGTTCTGCACCAAAGTTTTGGCATCAAAGAATCATAAATGTGTGTACCGTGGTGTGATACACCACCAGAATGCCCCACAATTTTGTCTCACTAAAAAGTGTCTTTTCCGTGGTACCGAGGCACTTATCGCACCAAAGTTTGGAGTACGCCTGTTCATACATCTATAGAACTGGTCTTCTACAGCTTTTGAGGCCAGAATTCTGGCGCAGCCCAATTCATACATGTCGCCCTTAGTCATACTGTCAGTTTTAGGCCATGCAATTATCATGATGATATCCGATAGTCGATAACAAATTATCGCCGATGACCATTAAAGTCTATGGGAGAGGAACAACACCTTCATTCTTACACCCAAACAGGGGAGGAGAAGCTGGAATTAACATCCACAACAGTAAACTGGATACATGCTACATTTTAGGCAAAACAAATAGGTTATAAAAGTCACAGAAAAAAAGTCACTATCCACTATCCCTGTTTTGTACCACAGCATGGCCCTTAAACCTGCATGACCCACAAATTAAAAAGTACCAGAAGGCAGTATTATTTGAACCATCATTTTACTTGAACTGGACATTTACTATCCCTGTCCTGGAATGCAGCATGACCCTTAAACTGTTTAACCCACAGTTAAAAGTGCCGGAAAAAAGGGTCTTTGAACCCCTTTTTTGTTGAACTGGACATTTGACTATCCTGTGCTGGGCCAGAGCAGAG
>JAODAL010030626.1:0-49636 GCA_025379985.1 Phyllomedusa bahiana
CTTCCGCTTGAAGTTTCCCCACAGATGCTCAATGGGGTTTAGGTCGGGAGACATGTTTGGTCAGTCCAGCACCTTTACCCTCATTTTTTTTAAAGAAAGGCAGGGGGTTCGCGGAGGTTTTTTGGGGTGGTTATCATTTGGAATTGCTCGTGACCCCAAAAGGGAAGAGATCATATTGCTTCACTTGTAAGTACATTTGCATTCATGGTTCCCTCAATGAACTTGAGCCCCAAAACTGACAGCACTCAGCAGCCCCAAACATGACCTCCCCCCCCCCACATGCCGACAAAGGGAAAGACCACTTGTTTTTGCATCCTCATCGGGCTGCCAAACTTTGCTTGAAACTATCTGAACCAAATAATTTATCTCTCAGACTAATGACATGGCTCCATCTCCAGTCCTTGTCTGCTTTTCACAGAAACGTTTGCGTTTTCTTGTGCATCACCTTTATAAAATGTTTCCTTCTGGCACGACAACCATGCAACCAAAATTTAAATGCAGTGAGTTCTAGGTTGCCCAAAGGGGACCCCTCACCCTGTAACCTCTGCAGCAATGCTGGCAGCACTCATTTCTGGATATGACGCTGAGCACGTGCACTTAAAGGGAATGTGTCATTAAAAATGACTTATTGTTTAACTCATGTTTTTTGTTTTAAACACATTTTTTAAGAATTTGGGGAATTTTTTTTTTTTAAAATTTCCATGTCACTATCAAATTTTTCAACAATTTTTAAGTTCTGCAGTTTTCACTTTGGCCATAGGCCTAAAAAAGCTGGACACTTCCTTTTGTAGAGAATATTTTCAGTGCTCCTCATCATCATTTATAGCAGGATTTAAATGAAAGGGGGACACCCAAAGTGTATGAAAAATCAGGATCCCCCAGTCCACAATAGGGAAAATCACAGTTCTCCCTCTCCTCCTCCCTGCACATACTTCTTCCCCGGGTCAAAGGCTCTTAGAAACCCCCTATAAAATCAATATGATCCCTTCAGGTGCTCCTATGGCATGAAGCGCTGTAAACACTCTCTAAATCTCCCAAAGCATGCAGGCAAGATGGCGTCATAATCATATATAGACAGAATTGAAAAATTTACAATTAGGAAAAAAAAAAAACGGCAAAAAAAAAAAAGAATATGAACAGGGTCTTTTTTTAATAAGATTCCCTTTACTCCTTTAGTCGTCCTGGTAGGCCTTTTCTGAGGGGAAATCTGTTTGTTAAACCGTGAATGGTCTTGGGCCCCCCGGTGCTGCAGTCGGGTTTCAGGTGTTGGCAATCTTCTTATAGCCTTGGCCATTTTATGCAGAGCAACAATTTCTTTTTTCAAATCCCAGACATTTTTTGCCATGAGGCCCATTTTAAACTTCCGTGCCAATGAGTGTGAGAGCGTTACACTAAATTTAACAACCTGCTCCCCATTCACAGTTGAGACCTTGTAGCACTAATGAGTCACATGACACCGTGGAGTTTAAATGGCAAATTGGGCACAATATATCCATTTTCCCTTTATCATGAAGGAGTGGAAGAGGTTCCGGGGGGCTGTAACCATGCCCAAGAAGTTAAAGGGGTTTTGCCCGATGTAATGTTGTGGGGGGGATCCTTTCAAAATGGGTATTTAATCACTTTTCTAATATAGTGATTAAAAAAAGTAACCCTGTGAGAGCTACAGCATTGCTCAGTCCCCCTTAGTTACCTGAAAGTTTACATTAGACATGACCAGAGGAGCTGACAGGAGCTGATCTGGCCGACTTGCGTGTTTGCACTTTTTATCTGATGACCGGGAACATGAATGAGCTTTCAAGGGGCGGGGGGAAAAAATGTGCAGTGTATGAATCTGTCTGCTGTATAGAGAATCCACTGTTGTAATGTTATTATTTGAGTAAACTTTTGAGACACTTCCTTCTTCCTCACTCTCTGCTCACCCCCTCCATCTCACCCCTGCAGCCGTTCATGACACTGCATGATTTGTTTATTTTCTCCCCTGAGCTGATAAGGAGGTAAGGAACTCACTTCGTGGCAAGGCAGTGCTGGAAAATAATGGAGGCCACACACAATATTGATGCTTTGGGCACAATTTGTCCATTTTCACCTAGGGGTGTACTCACTTTTGTTGCCAGTGGTTTAGACATTGATAACTGTGTGTGAAGTTATATTGAGGGCACACCAAATTTACACTGTTATACAAGCTGTGCACTGACTACTTTACATTGTATCAAAGTGTCATATCCTCAGTATTGTCCAATGAAAAGATATAATACAATATGTACAATAATATGAAGGGTGTAGTCACTTTTGTGAGATACTATATCTATACACACACGCACATATGTAGAGATACTGTAGCACTTAGTATATTTATATACAGTATATTAACATAAAGACACTATGTGTAAGAGGCCTAGAAATAAATTGTGTGTGAATCTCAAAAAAAATTACCTCAGAGACAGTGGCGTTCCTATACCTCATATAGTTGCCCAATCTAGTGGGCCCAGAGGTAAATTGTGAGTGAATACGTCCATACACACATAAATATATATAAATATATACATGTATGTAGATTCACTCACAATTTATCCCTAGGCCTCTTATACATAGTATCTTTATGTTAATGTGTATATATATATATATATATATATATATATATAAAATATTTCACATCCTGTATACCTAAATGTCTCATCAATCCATAATACAGCCCCAAGAGCTGCCATGGGTTTATTCTGTACACCTATGCGCCTCCAGTTTGCTACGAAGGCGCATGCATACTTACCAAGAATCACGACTTTGCCAGGACAAATAAACCACAAATGTAGGCATTTTGGGGTTGTTTATAATTGTTTCAAGTGTATTTTCAGGTGATCTTGTAGGCAAGGCCTAAACATCCCAGTTTAAGGGTATGTTCACACAATGTACTACGGCGTGTACAGTATGTGCCACAGTACATCGTGTGTGTCGGGAGCTTGCGCTGATACACGCGTATTCCCGCGGCCCCTGGGGGAGGTGGGGGGGCGGCAGCCCGCCGGCCCCATAGACATGTCACTTATCTCCCCGCGCGTACAATACGATCAAATTGCATGAGCGGGGAGAGGGGGCCTAATTCATAGTTCTCTGGGAGAACTATGGATTACCATAATTTTGGCGCGCATCTCGCTCGTATTAGAGCGCAAATACGCAGCGAAATGTGTGCTGAAATTATGCCATGTGAACATACCCTAAGGTTTTAAAATGTTGGTAACTATGCAAGCACATATAACTGTGTCCAGGGTGTAACTGGCATTTATAGGCCCCATAGCAAAATGAGACAGAACTCTAACGTGTAATGATGGAAAACTCTTGCAGCATTATAGGTAGCAAACATTCAAGCTATAAATATAGTGCTATATATTAGAGAGTCCACATACTGTAGTAGTGGTAAGTGGTAGAAAATCTCCATTATCCACTAAATGGTATAATGCTCTTTCACCTGAAGGGGTCTCTCAGCTTTGGGCCCCATAGCAGCTGCTACGGCTGCTACTACTATAGTTACACCCATGACTTTGGCGCGCTCCAACATATGCTGGGGCTTCACCAGAATTCATAGGGGCCCACAGCACTATAAAACAGAACACCAACATTTAACGACAGAAACTAAAATAGCAACATAAGTAACAATAATTAAAGGTATAAATAATACCGCCATATATCAGAAAATCCACATAGTAGCACTAGATATCAGAAAGTAACCAACTTGTCATTCCATACAAAAAGATACAATGTTCTTGCACTTGAGTGATCCCCCTCAACCTCCGGGTCCCATAGCAGCTGCTATGCCAATAGTTACTCCAATGCATGTCATGTCATAGAGGACGCATATGGCAGCAACTAAATTATTTATGTCTCTGCATTACAGGATAGGGAGTGTATAAACCATATGTGATGATGCCCAATGCATTTAGACTGGTTTGTTCTCAAGAGCTTAAGTAAACATTTGAGAAAACTTTCTACTCTCGATTTTGGCAGCGCATAGCTCATAAAGGAAGTCACGTGTGGTGAGCTGGCTTGGTATGTATGTAAAGTGTGTGATAGGCCGTCTGCCAACTTATCCCTCGCTGCTGTCATGTGTTATAGGGGCAATTTATCAGAACTGCAGAAAGGGATGATCATTGTCTTTCAGGCCAAGAGTGGCAGGATTTCTGAAATCGTGCAGTTTGTGAATGGTTCACTTGCTGTTGTGGTGAAAGTTTATGGAGTGGACAAATTGTGCCAATTTGAATAAGTGACGTGGAAACTGCCGAGCACCATGTGTCATTGATGTCAGAGGTGAATGTTGGCTATGAAAGTGTCTGAGGGAGGAGCAACACGCTAAAGTGGAGCAGCTCACTGCCAAAGTGAACCAGGGGGCTAACAGACGTGTCTAAAACATCACTTCAGTGAACCCTACTGCATAATGGGCTCCAAAGCACACAGATGTCACTGCAGCTCTGCTAATGAAGCTGCATTGGCAGAAAAGGCTTTAGTTTTCACGGCAGTATTGGAATTAAAACTTCGCTTATTGACAAATAGTTGCCTTCTCTGCTAATTCATGTTTTCTGCTCTGTCAAATAGATGGACGTTGGCGTGTCAGGCAAGAAACATCAGAGGACAAACAACCTGCAACCATTGCTGGAAGCTCACAAGCTCATGGTGGCAGTGTTATGGTCTGGGGAATGTTTTTGTGACATTCTCTTGGTCACTCATCAATGTGGAAAGCGCTCTCAACAGATTTAATTTGGGAATGAAGCCATATATGCTGATTATCTTCCCTGGGGTGAGTGGGGTTTTCCAGCAAGACAATACAACATCACACAGCTAGAAATGTCTGACATTGGTTGGAAGAGCATGACTAATAATTCCAAGTACTACTCTGGCCCCTAAATCCCCAGACTTGAACCCAATTGAGCATCTGTAGGAGCGCCACACTTGTATTGTTTACCCTATGGATCCCTCTCACACCCTCCTGTAGCTGTGGGATGCATTTGGCTCCAGATACCTGTGAGAACCTACCAGGACCCTTTTGAACCACTCCCAGCTTGTCTAGTTGCTGTCCATGCTGCACGCAGTGGTTACTCTGGATATAAGCTGCTGGTCCTAATAATGTGACTCAATTATGTATATACACTTGACAGGTACACAAAGTATTACTGCCAAACAAAAAGTTGCAGTCTATATCCAAGACAGATTTTAACATGACCTGGATAGAGTAAAATCTGCCTTATTTTAACCACTCTAAATTCTAGATGGTACCGCTGTAGCAGTGTTAAAGGGGTTTTGCCATGAAGTGAAATTGACGTGGGAAGTTTGAAAATTAAATAATAAACATTTTCACCATTCATTGTTATTAAAAATTCTGCACCATTTTTGTCTTAGCTGCTCCTTTAGTGATCCATTGTTTACAGCTCGTCTCCAGGGGATATGACCAGGGCTGTGAGCTCCTCAGTCCTGGTCGCACATGCTCAGACATCACCTCTCCTCTCAGACAGCTCCTGAGTGTTCAAACCCCCAGTGCTGTCATTCTACTCCTGTCCTCTGTACTCCTTAGTAATAAGTCAAATAGTACAAACAAAAAAAAGAACCCTCCTTGAGGTATGTGCATTGATAAAGAGGAAAAAAATCCAGGTACACTGAGGTACAGTGTAGCTACTCACAGCTCTATACATAAACAGACCTTTATTTGACTAGAGAGAGGAAAGGCCTGGTGATGACATCCTGCTGGGTCACATGGTATGCAGTTCAAACAAATCACACACACCCCCTTCTGAGCACACATAGCTGAATAGCTGGATGCAGGAGGTATGAAATGAGATTGTGGCAAAACCCCTTTAAGTTTTGTCAATGTACAATGCTGTGTTTGTCATTCCGCACAACAAGTGCTAGAATCAATGTATGCTTTTGCATTTATGATTTGGCATCTTATAACCAATTCAGCAAAGTAACATGTAAATATTTTGAATTTTGGGAGGGTTTAAATTGTATTCTTCAGCCTCGTCCAATTGGCAAAAGAACTTTGCCTTATTCACTTTCACAAACCCTGACTGAACAAAAAAATTTATTTTTACGGGAAACTTGTCTGCTTTGGCGGTACGTTTCCAGAGGAGGTGGGAAAGGGACAAACACGGCTATCCAAGCTGAATAATCCAGAATGTGTGGAGTGTTCACAGAGCAGCTCTATACCCGGCACAGCCACTGAACCTTTGAATGTGAAACTTTAAAAACAAAGACCAACAATTACATTGAGGCCCCCGACGGAAAAACGTGTTTCTCTTAATCCTACAGTCGCCCTGTGTTACTTGTGTTAGTGTGTGAAGTTAACAGAAGAGCACTCTTGTACCATTGCTGTCATTTGTATTACACTTTAGCTTTTGTTTACCTGGATAGGGAATACTGTGGTCCCCAGTGCACAGTTAGGGCTTGAATTAGGCTTAGCTTCTTCTACTTCTGCATATTTGCCAGACCTAAATGTTTCAGATCATCCAACCACTTTACATATAAGAAAATGCTCCCCCAAATAAACACCACATGCTGCTTTTAAATGATAATTTCACTTATTAAAAGAAAATGCTGTTCAAAAACCTACATAGAAGTAGTTGCCCCTTAGCTACTAAATAGGTAAACCAACTTCAAATGACAATAGGGATTCAATTTTACTAGAGGGCCTCGGGAATGATTACTTGCTGAATCCAAGCACCACTTAATAAGAACCTGTCTGGCAATGTGAAGTGCCTGAAAGGTCTCAAAAAGCAGCACTTGACGCCATGTTCTGAAGAAAGAAACAACCACAAGGACTAAACAATACCTTTAGCAACAATCTAAAATATAACTTTTAATAATATCCAGATAAAATACCACAGACAGAAATCAATGCCTACCAAATCCCTAGAAACCCCTACAGACTAGAAGTGCCTATCCACAAAATTCAGGGTAACTGCCCCAACAAGGGCGACCCCGACAGGAACCTAAACTGATAAACCCTGTAATGTCCCTAATCGCTATCAACAAAATCCTCACAGACAGTATCCTAGGAATGTAAGTTATTTGCTTATCATGTAGCTGACTTATTATGCAACTCACATTTTTATGTTAAACACATTTTTATGAATTTTTAATTATTTTTTTTTTTTAATTTTCAATGTCACTTTCAATATTTTTTATTAATTCTGAAGTCCTGCAGTTTTCACTTTGGCCACTAGGCCTAATAATAGTCTGGCACTTCCTGTTCTGTAGAAAGGGATTCTTAGTTGTCTGCTCATTATCAGTACAAGCAGCGTCAAAATGAAAGGTGACACCAATTTGTATAGATAACACAGGATCCACCAGTCACAATAGGAGATGTCACAGCTCCCCCTCTCCCCTCTCTGCACACTGACTTATTCCCAGGTCACAAAGCATGCCTAGAAAAAACTCTCCTATAGAAGTCAATGGGACTGAGTCAGTCTTGAAGTGGTTTTGCCACAATCTCATTTCATACCTCCTGCATCGATCTCTTCAGCTCTGTGTGCTCAGAAGGGGGCGTGTATGATGTGTTTGAATTGCATATCATGTGACCCTGCAGGATGACATCACCAGGCCTTTCCTCTCTCTAGTCAAAGAAAGGTATGTTTATGCATAGGATTGTAAGTAGCTACATTGTAGCTCAGAAGTAACATTTTTGCTTTAAAATGCACAAAGGTTCCTTGGTTCAAATCCCTGCAGGAACTTAACCTGTGGATTTTTTTTTCTCTTTATCAATACACAGACCTGATTGAAGTTTCTTCTTTTTATTTGCACTGTTTGACTTATTACTAACTAGTCCAAAGGACAGGAGTAGAATGACATCACCCGGGGTTTCTCAGCTACCTGAGAGGAGAGGTGATGTCTGGGCATGTGCGACCAGGAGTGAGGAGCCCTCGTCCCTGGTGGTATCCCCTGAAGATGAGCTGTAAACAATGGATCACTAAAGGAGCAGCTAAAACAAAAACGGTGCAGAATTTTTAATAATGATGAATGGTGAAAATGTTTATTATTTAATTTACAAACTTCCTACGTCAATTTTAGTTCATGGCAAAACCCTTTTAAGGCTCCTATGTGCATGAAGCTGCTGTAAAGTATCTTTCTGACTGCTGTTAAAAGCAGTGCAGGCAAGAATGCTGTCACCACAATCATATATAGACGACCGAATTGAGAAATCTGCAGTTAGAAAATAAAAACAACTAAGAAGAAAAGAATATGGATCAGGGTCTTGATTTAATAAGTAAAAAACAAAATTGACGACAGACTCCCTTTAATTTGTGGATTCTCTATGTTTTTGTGTATTTTTCTATGTAATTTTTTTGTATGCACCCTATTTTTTTGTGGATTACTACTAATTGGTGATTCCCTGATGACGCTTCTTCACTTAGGGGAAACGCATTGAAATTTGTTGAGGGACTTTTGTCCGGTCTAAAGGTCCCCCAATATTGATTATATGGATATCATGTGTGTAACCATTTAGTTCCTGGTGGTTTTCTTTACTATATTTATTCTTGTATTTTAGATATCTGTCTGTGTGGATTTTGTTGATAGAAATTAGGGACATTATAGGGTTTATCAGTCTAGGTTCCTGTCAGGGTCGCCCTTGGGCGCTTACTCTGAATTTTGTGGATAGGCACTTCTAGTCTGTTATATTTTAGATTGTTGTTATAGGTATTGTTTAGTCCTTGTGGTTGTTTCTTGATATTTTTTACGTACCTGGCAAAAGCAGGTAACAATTGGGGATACCCTTACCCCACATCAACACAGTGGGCATTGGTTGTTTTTCCATATTCTGAAGAAACTCAGATGTGAAACAAAGACACTGAAATCTAGTAGTCTGGAAAGGGTTACAAAGCCATTGGTTGGCTCCTGGGAATCTCCGCAAAGAACAGTGATAGCCATTATCCGGAAATGAAGAAAACGTGAAACAGTGGTGAGCCTTTAAAAAT
Organism: Phyllomedusa bahiana; assembly: GCA_025379985.1. Classification (NCBI taxonomy): domain Eukaryota; kingdom Metazoa; phylum Chordata; class Amphibia; order Anura; family Hylidae; genus Phyllomedusa; species Phyllomedusa bahiana. Next base: position 8,952 of record JAODAL010030626.1, read on the forward strand.
GTATGAACGGGGCTGCGCCTGATATCAGGCTGAAAAGACGCCATATATCTGGTGCAGCCCCGTTCATACAGTGCCTTGCTAAAGTATTCGTCCCCCTTGAACTTTTCAAGCTTTTGACACATTTCGGCCCTTCAAACATAAAATAAAATTTTAATTTTTCGGGAAAATATTTGAGCGATTATAATCGACAAAGTTGAAATCGGCAGGGGGTTTTATTTTTGATCGTTTTTTCCATCACGCATAATTTAGGGAGAATTCGAAAAAAACATTAATATCGCCCCATTTTCAACGCCCCCTGTCATTTTGGCGGCCAAAAATCAGCTTAGAGAAAGGCGGGTGAGCGGGGTGTAAAAAGTCATGAGTGATGTTTTATGGTTGTCATTGGCGGAAAATCACTACCTCGTTTTACATAGAACGCCCTTCCTGTTTCAGAAGTGTGTCTGTGTCTCTAAGAGCGGGAGTGTGTACTTTCCCCTAAATACACCCGACACAGTCTCTTTGTTCAAAGAAAACATGCTTTTAGCTGTGAATTTTAAACTTTGGGAAATTTTGAAATTTAGTTTTTAGTTAGTTTGGCTAGATTTTGAAAAACACTACGCTTTTACCCGCGTGGGGGGGAGGGGGAGGGGCGAAAAAAGAGCAGGCAGGCAGGGGCTTTTAAAAAGGGAGAGTAAATTTTGTGCGTCCCAACCTTTGAATCGCATTGAAAACTTTTTATTACCGTTTTTTGGCCATTTTTTGTAAATTTTTGTACTGTTATTTTGTGCCCTTTTTTTTTTTAAAATTTTATTTAGGATACAAACTTTTCTATAAAGGGGAAGGTGTATTGATAGGTGCCAAAACCCCAAACCTTTTTTTTATCCGGTAAAAATGATTTAATTCGTTTTTTTTTTTTTTCACTTTTGTGCACCCGTTTTTTTCAAAGACCACTTTTTTACTTACAAAGGATACAGAACTTTTCTAGTCACGAGGGTTTTCAAATTTTTGCAAAAAAACCACCTTTTTTCCCCTTACACTTTTTAAATATTTTTTTTTTCATTTTGGCGCAGCCCCATTTTTGTTGAAAGCCCCATCTTGTACTTATATTACCATACAAAAAATTTGCTAGTATTGTTTTTGGTTTTTCATAAGTCAAAAACCCCTTTTTAAAAAAGTACCAATTTAATTACGGTTTTTTTCACCTTGGCGCAGCCCAGTTTTGTTCAAAGCCATTTTGTACTTACAATAGTGCAAAATTTTTCTTTACCCGGGTGTATTTCATAGGTCAAAAAACCACCAATATTATCAGTCAAAATTTAATTACTTTTTTCCCTTGTCGCAGCCCCATTTTGTTAAAAGACCATTTGTACTTAAAATGGCAGAACTTTTTGGTCACCGCAGGTGTATTTCATAGGTCAAAAACATTAAAAAACTTTGGTGCGGCCCAGTTTTGTTAAAAGGGCCACTTGAACTTAAATTTGAATACAGAAAATTTTGTATTACTGTTGGTGTATTTCATTGGTGCAAAAACCACCTTTGTTATCCTAAATTTTTAAAATAGTTGTATTGCACTGGTGGGGGCCCTAGTTTTTTTTTAAAATAGCCACGTTGTACGCAATTCTGATAGAAAAATTTTCTAGAACTGTTCTCTTTCATTGCTGCAAAAAAAACCAATTTTCCACCGTGTAACTTCTGAATAGTTTTTTTTGCCTCGGTGAATCTCAGTTTGGCGCAAATAGCCACTTTTTTGATAGTTTTTTTGAAAAAAAAATTTCCTTGTCCTACGGCAGTTGAAAATCCCTGGGACTGAAGGGAAAGAACCCCTTTGTTTTGTTTACGGTTCTTCCCCAGACCCTTTTTACAGGTATTCGTAGAAACATTTTCCCGTTTTTCCCCTATTGGCTGTGAAAAAAGAGGGATTTAAGAATAGCTGTATTTCCCTTTTTCAAAAAGAGAAGTAAAAAACCTTTTTCTATACTTTCTTAAACTTTTTATCTTTCGACATGGGCGAAATGGGTGGTAAGCGAGCAAAGAGGGGGGAGGACAGGGAGGTAGGGGTTTAGAGAGAAGGTGCCCCTTCCAGTGCGGGGACAACACGATCCCAGGGGAAATCGTCATTTGCAGGACCGTCAGGCCTGTCATCGCTGGGCCCGGGCCCTGTAAATCTCAGTAACAAACAGCGTCCCCCCAACTGTTCTGCAGGGGTTAATGCAACCTCATCCAGATCTTACCTCCTGTCCTCCCATCAGGCCACAAATTCTTCCAACCACTGTCCCCCCCTCCCGGTCTGTCTCCCTCCTCCTCCCCTCCCCCACACCAAGCGTTCCTCAGCTCCCCCATGGCTCCAGAGTATGATCGGGGGATCACCCCCCCGACCCAGCCTCCACCTCGCCCCGAGTACCCCAGCCCCCCCAAGACCCCTCCAAACCCCTTTCTCCTTCCCCATTTGACGACCTGCACCCCTTTAAGGGGCCAGTCTAGCACCCAAAACCTTTTGTCCCCCGGGTTTGGGGAGAAAAAACACTTTAACCCAAAATCCCAAAGCAAAACCCTAAATTGGGCATTTTTGGGCCTTGAAAGTTCCTTTCCGTCTGGGGGACACAAAGGGTTCCGCCATGTCAGGCCTTGCCTCCCCCCAATACCGACGGCGGGGCTTTTTTTTGCCAGAAAGCCGTCCCTGCCCTGGCCAGCCACTTCTTTAAAAATTTAAACGCTTTGTCTGCATCGTGTCTGAAAAATCCATCTGACCCCCGACACATGACTAGTAAGCCGGCCAGGCCCTATATCTCTTGCAGTCAGGGTGAGCTGGGTGGTGTCTCTGGGGGGCGGTGGCTTCGGCTCGGCGCACGTCTTCAAAAACGCAGGGAGGTGCGGGGTTCTTTCCCCCAAGGCCCCTCGGTGGCACACGTCCCAGAGAAACCAGGCCTTTTGAAAAAAATCGTTTGGAGCTGTGGGTGGTCCCGCAAGAGACCGGGGCTGGCTGGGTGAAAAGAACCTTGTCCCCCGAAAAGGTGGTGTGCAAAACGGGTCGAAATTGCTGCCGCCCAAGTTCGGTGGGCTGGGACACCCCTTGCCTGCACATGTCAAAACCTTTTGTGCCAGAAAATTTCTAAAAGCTCCCGGTTTGGACTGCCGCTGGGGGGGCCGGGGGTCTGAGTTCGCACTTCCGCCCGTTCGCCCCTTTCTTCGCCCCGCCGGGGGCGCGTTGCAGCGTCACTGGCCTCCCCGCAACCGTCTCATGTTGAGGGCAACACGCTGGTTCCCCCCCACATGCCCAGCGATTGTGGCGCAGCGAATCCCTTTTACCGATCAAAGTGACACTGGCCTGAAAAATGCGGTCGGGGCCTCGGGTGTTACCACCGAGAGTTGAGGCAGGGAAAAAGCTCTGCACCACCTTTTCCAGTTTTTTAAGAAGCCACCAAAATGGTCATGCGGCAATCCCTTTTCCCGACCCTTGTGGGGATCTTATTCTGAAGATGTTGGGCACTCTGAAACCAGGTCAACCAAACGGGGGGAGACGGACACAGTCGGACACGGGGCCTTTTTCTCCCCGAATCACAAAGGCCCCCCCCTTTTTACAATTTTATCGGTCTTCCCTTTGGCAGTGGTTTTGGGGTCCCGGGGTAGTGCAAGGGGCGCCTCAGCTCTCGGGGCAAAATTAGGGATTTTGGGGTTGTTAAGCTGTCCGGGGGAAAACGGGGGGGGGGAGGAAGGTTTTCCCGGACCCGGTTACCCCACGTCCCGCCTTGGAAAGAGGTTGGCGCAATTTGAGGGGGGAGGAGTGAGGAAGATCATTTGCTATGCCCTCGACCCCAAGGGTTGGGAAAAACAAAGGGCCCTTCCCTCCTGAGTGCTTGGATGCCCCATTTCCTCCACATATCCCCCGCATTAAGGCCATCAAAAAAAACAAAAGTTTTCTGGGGGGGGGGGCCCTCCTGGGTTTCCCGGAAAAACAAAATCACACTTTCCTTAAAACCCCCCCAAATAGAGAGTAAAATTCAGGAATTGAGACCGGCTGATTGATCAACGGGGGACATCGTTGCGCTGCTTCACTTTTCCCCCAAAAGTCACGGTGGGGAAAAACATCAGCGCGTGACAGAGTTTTGGGGAAAATACTAGCGGCACAAGGCAAGGTGGCGAAGCCTAAGGGTGACCTCTGGGAATCTTTATTTACACCCTCACCAAGCATGCAAAAAGGGGACACATCCAAACACACAAGGACCGCCAAGTTCTTGCCGACTATCTGCGCCCAACCGATTTTTTTTGGGATGGTTCCCCGGACCCAATGACTTCTGGTTATCCAAAATAAAGGGCCCCGGGTGGCCCCACCCATAGGGGGTGTTGTCCCCCACAGCCCGCATATTGAGCGGCCCTTCAGCAAAAGCTGGGGGTCATTAAGCAAACCATCCGGCTTTCCAAGATAATTTGGATCGTTTATTTTTCATCAAGTGAATCGGCATGGTCTCTGATATGTTGGGGCCCCCCAATTCCCGGGTCACCGAATTTTGCCGGTTTACTTAAATTTCCCTTTTCCAAAAGAAATGTCTTTTTGAAAATTTTTTTTTAAATGATCTTTTTCTTCCCCAAATTTTTTTTCTCATTTTCCCAAAGTTATTTTGGGGTTTTTTCTGGTGAAAAAACGGGTTAAAAAGAAAATTTCATGAAAACCGTATTCATTTCCCTCATTTTAAAATTTTTAGAATTTTTTGCATTGTCAAGGGGTTTTGGGGTCATGTTGCTGTGAGATACAGCTATAATTATGGCCCTTTTTGGAACAGAAATTGGTTTTCCCCCCTCACAATTTTTTTAACAGTGGCTGGAAGTCATTTTTATAATTTTTTTTGGGGCATGCTCTTTGAAATGCGCAAACTACAGGTCCTATTATAAAAATTTGTTTCTAACAGACTTTTTTTTCCCTTGTCAAAGTGGCTCAAAGGGTGATGGGCTGTCAGAAAAGGAAAGGGGACACTGTTAATGGGCACATATTGCAAAATAAATTGTTTTTTCAAGATCTTTAACAAACTACAATCCCCGTAGGACACAACCCCTTTAATACAATTAAAAAAAAAAAAAAACAAAGATTTTGGGGGGATTCCATCCCATTTTAAAAAAGTGTTTTCTAGAATTAAACCCACTAAAAAACTTGGGATGTACAAAATACTGATACAAATATTTCCCCTGAATTGTACAAGGGAGGTACAGGAAGACTTTAACAATGTTTGGTTACCCAGGACAGGTATATCATGTCTAGTGAAACAAAAATGTGGTTGAAGACTCCTTTTTCAGGCACATTTTTAATCTGTGGGTCAGACAGGTTTAAGGGTCATGCTGCGTTTCCCGGGCAGGGGTAGTCAATGTCCAGTTCAAGTAAAATGATGGCTCAAATAATACTGCCTTCTGGCACTTTTTATTTTGGGTCATGCAGGTTTAAGGGTCATCTGTGTTCCAGGACAGGGATAGTCAATGTCAGTCAAATAAAATGATGGCTCAAATATACTGCCTTTTGGCACTTTTTAATTTGTGGGAGCCCGGTTTTAAAGGTCTGCTGTGGAAGACGGGATAGTGAATGTCTGTACTTTTTTCTGTGGTTTATCCCTTTAACTGTTGTGGATGTTAATTCCAGCTTCTTTCCCGCCCTGTTTGGGTGTAAGAATAAAGGTGTTGTTCCTCTCCCATAGACTTTAATGGTCATCGGCGATAATCTATTATCGACTATCAGAAATCGTCTTGATGATTGACGTTTTCGACTACGCCCCAAAGACGATAGTCGACGTAATTTACTCACACTAGTGAAGAATCAAAAACAAGTGGGACACAATTGTGAAGTGGAAAAGAAATGATTGATAATTTTAAACTTTTGTAAAAAATAAAAAAAATGAAGTGGGGGGCGTGCAAAAGTATTCGGCCCCCTTAAGTTAATAGTTGGACGCACCACCTTTTGCGGCGATTACAGCTGCAAGCGCTTGGGGTATGTCCTATCATTTGCACATCGAGAACTGAAATTCTTGCCCATTCTTCCCTTTGGCCACAGCTGGAGCTCAGTGGGGTTTGGGTGGAGAGCGTTTGTGAACAGCTGGAGCCAGTGAGGTGGGATGGAGAGCGCTTGTGAACAGCTGGAGCTCAGTGAGGTTGGATGGAGAGCGTTTGTAAACAGCTGGAGCTCAGTGGGGTTTGGATGGAGAGGCGTTTGTTGAACAGCAGTTTCAGCTCTTTCCACAGATTCTCCATTGGATTCAGGTCTGGACTGTGGTTTGGGCCCAATTCTAAACACCTGGATACGTTTATTTGTGAACCTTCCATTGAGATTTTGCCTTTAATGTTTGGATCATTGTCTTGTTGGGAAGATAAATCTCCTTCCCGTTTTCAGGTCTTTTGTTAGACCCCAATAGGTTTCTTCAGAATGGTTCTGTATTGGCTCCATCCATCTTCCCATCAATTTTAACCATCTTCCCTGTCCCTGCTGAAGAAAAGCCCAAACCATGATTGACCCCCCCCACCAAGTGTGACAGTGGGATGGTGTTGCAGGGGATGAGCTGTGTTGCTTTTACGCCAAACAAACGTTTTGCATTGCGGGCCAAAAAGTTGGCTTGTGGCAAACTTTTAAACTAGACTTTTTATGGATATCTTTGAGAAATGTCCCTTTTTCTTGCCACTCTTCCATAAAGGCCAGATTTGTGCATGTACGACTGATTGTTGTCCTATGGCAGACCTCCCTTCCACCTCACTGTAGATCTCTGCAGTTCATCCAGAGTGATCATGGCCTCCCGGCTGCATTCTGATCATCTTCTCCTTGTTTGAGATGAAAGTTTAGAGGGACGGCCGGTCATGGTAATTTGCAGTGGTCTTATACTCCTTCCATTTCAATATGATCGCTTGCACAGTGCTCCTTTGGGATGTTTTTAAAGTTTGGAATATTTTGTATCCAAATCCGGCTTTAAAAATTCTCCACAACATAATCAGGACCTGCCTTTGGGGTTTCCTTGGTCCCTTTATGATGCTCTCTGTGCTTTAAACAGAACCCTGAGACTTTCACAGAGCATGGGCATTTAATTTTCGGAGACTTGATTACACACAGGTGGATTATATTTATCATCATCATCATTTAGGACAACAAATTGGATCATTCAGAGATCCTCACTGAACTTCTGGAGTGAGTTTGCTGCACTGAAAGTAAAGGGGCCGAATAATATTGCACGCCCCACTTTTCAGTTTTTTATTTTTTACAAAAGTTTAAAATATCCAATAAATTTCGTTCCACTTCACAATTGTGTCCCACTTGTTGTTGATTCTTCACAAAAAAATTTAAATTTTATATCTTTATGTTTGAAGCCTGAAATGTGGCAAAAGGTTGAACAGTTCAAGGGGGCCGAATACTTTCGCAAGGCACTGTACATGTCGACCCATATCTCCATATAACCACTGACCAATCACTTTTATCATCTGACTATGATGAGTTTTGGTAGAGTTCCTCTACAAATCAACTTAACTCCCCTAGAGCACAGGGGTGAACCTGCATTTATTAGTTAGTTTTTATTGGACATTTAGCCTGACTTATCCTGGAAGTAGATTTTCTTTAAAGCAGATTTAAATAAGTCATAATAACAAACCAGAAGTATCAACTACAACACTAATAATAAGGCTGTTATGGTACAGATTTGCCTATCGGCCTGTCACCTGTCTGGAAACATGGACATAATGAAGTTTTAAAACTGCACATCCCACAAACAAATAATGTGTTATGAAAATTGGAAAACATGCAAATGACCAAGTGTGTAGCTATGCCAGACATGTGATTTCCTTTGATAAGAAAAACACCAGTCCTTAGTATGAGGACTGTGGAAGAGACATAGAAAATGAGAAATTCTGAATAGTTACAAACGAGGAATTATGTTTTTACTGGACACCAATATGGCTGCCAATGTTATCGGACTCCGATGTCAATTTCACTGTTTATGAGCAACTGATGTGTAATGTCCCACTCACATCAAGCTTTCGGCTTTTCAGTAGCATCGGTTTGTAAAATGATCCTGACGTATACTGTAGTGGGACAGAGCAGGAGCCATAGGTGTCTCTTTTGGATTTCGTTTTCACTGTTTTTCCAATATAAACGCCCTGTGTACTGTTACCAAAAATGTATATGTTCGGGAAATAAAGTAAACGTAGTCCAACAGAGACTAGGGGTGCCCTATAGATGCCCAGGACTCTGCAGGACAATTTTAAGTCAGAATAATTTTTTTTAGGTATCCGGATAGATTGCACCGATGGAGGCCAAAAACATACTGCGAATGGGGCCTTATTTGTATTGGAAATTTGTGTGGCTGTCATTGTTATAGAAAACCGACAAGACCATCACAATTGTGATGAACCGATGAGATAACTCTTACAAGATGTGGGTGTTACGGCTCATGCACACAAATGCGGGGTTGTTATGGACTACAGATGTGGCCGCTTCTGTTGTATGAGCACTATGGTTGCTATGTTATATGACATTATCATTTTGTGCTATAGGGCACTGTAATTTGAAGACTATGGTACACATTTATGCCAGGTTTGTGGGTAAACTTGTCCTCTGAATCGGCAATAACCTTGTACTGTGTCTTTATCAATTTGTTTCAGATCCTATTGTGTATTTTCTTAGTTATATCTGTTCCTGGGAAGTCTGAGTGATCTTTAGTATATTCACCATTACAGTTCCTACCTCCAGTAGGCTGTCTTCCGGATTTTCTATAAACCTGGATAACTAGCCTACAGTTATGCTGCCTGGATATGTAGTGAGTCGCCCACCCTGCAACATATTGTACATTTTGACACATACACAAAAAGCATGCAAAATGACTGCAAGGTGTGAATACACCCTATGAGAGCATTACTTGGCAGATTAAGAAACTATTGTAGGGTCAGACAGTCCGGTAGCAGCGTATGGACAAAATGACACTTACCATATATCATATATAGTACACCTGTCACATTTTTGTAAATATTTTATCTTTTCATGGGACAACACTGCAGATATGACACTTTGATACAATGTAAAGTAGTCAGTGTAGAGCTTGTGTAACAGTGTAAATCTGGTGTGCCCTCAAAATAACTTACATGAAAAAACTTTGAGACTCTCGGTTCACATATTTTGATCAAAAGATGTTTAAGCTGCCCACGACTTCAACGTGGTCTCAAAATCGGGCAGTCCTATCCTATCTTTACCTCTCAATCGAGCCAATCAGGCCTCTCACTGGGTCACCGACCTCCATTATTCAGAGAGAAAAAATAAAAAACACCCAACCTGCAAGCTGCCCTTCTTAAATGACAGCCTGTGAGGAGTGGGCGGGGACAGAAACCCCAAAATGGAAGCACCCTTTGCTTTCCATTAGGTTAAAATCAATGTACACCAATATAACGTATGTTTCTGCACACAAAAACATTTCTGAAAAAACGTATGCAAACCTGGGTGCCACCGGCAGGGCTGCGGCACACATATAAGTATACATGTACACACACAGACCGCCTCCAGCGGCACACTACTGCAAAAAGGGCAATACACTACGTGGAAATCCCTAAAGAAGCATTTATGCTACCCTATCATACATGAAAAAACTTTGAGACTCTCGGTTCAATTTTGATCATATTTTGAGATCACGTTGAAAGTCGTGGGCAGCTTAAACATCTTTTGATCAAAATATGTGAACCGAGAGTCTCAAAGTTTTTTCATGTATGATAGATAGCATAAATGCTTCTTTAGGGACTCAAAATAACTTGGCACACAGTCATCAATGTCTAAACCGCTAGCAACAAAAGTGAGTACACCCCTAAGTGAAACTGGACAGATTGTGCTCCAAGGGTCAATATTTTGTGTGGCCACCATTATTTAACAGCATTGCCTTAAAGGGGTTCTCTCACTACAAGGATTGCTGCTTTTTATGTTAAAGATCTTGCAAAAACAAGTCACTTAGCAATATGTGTCAATTAACAGTGTCCTACCTATTCCTAGATATCCCCTCTTGTATGGACTGCATCAGCTTCTCAGATTACTATAGCTACAGACCTGTTAAATCTCTCATGATAGCCTGCCAGCACTGGTTGCTATAGCTGCAGACCTGGCTTCTACTGCAGCCTCGTAGAAACCAGTAAACATGTCCCTGAATTCAAAATGAAACCAAGAAAACAGGACTGAGGTAAGATGCATCGATGTAATGAGACAACCCCTTTAACTCTCTTGGGCATGGAGGTCACTAGAGTTTCACAGGTTGCAGCCACTGGAATCCTCTTCCACTCCTCCATGACGACGTCACGGAGCTGGTGGATGTTACAGACCTTGCACTCCTTCTCCTTCCGTTTGAAGATGCTCCACAGATGCTCCATAGGGTTTAGGTCTGGAGACTTGTTTAACCTCATTTTCTTTAGCAGAGCAGTGGTCGTCTTGGAAGCGTTTGGGGTCATTATTATGTTGCAATACTGCCCTGCGGCCCAGTTTCCAAAGGAAGGGGATCATACTCTGCTTCAGTATTTCACAGTACATGTTGGCATTCAGGGTTCCCACAATGAACTGTAGCTCCTCACAGCCGGCAGAACTCATGCAGCCCCAAAACATGACACTCCCACCACCACGCTTGACTGTAGGCAAGACACACTTTCTTTGTACTACTCACCTGGTTGCCGCCACACGCTTGACACCATCTGAACCAAATAAGTTTATCTTGGTCTCATCAGACCACAAGATATGGTTCCTGTAATCCATATCCTTAATCTGCTTGTCTTTAGCAAACTATTCTTTAGAAGAGGCTTCCTACTGGGACGACAGCCATACAGACCAATTTAATGCAGTGTGTGGTGTATGGTCTGAGCACAGTAATGTTGGCAGCATTCATATGTCTATTTTGAAAAGACAATATCTGGATATGACGCTGAGCATGTGCACTCAACTGCTTTGGTCGACCATGGTGTGACCTGTTCTGAGTGGAACCTGTCTTGTTAAACCTCTGTCTTGGCTGCAGCTCAGTTTCAGGGTGCTTGCAATCTTCTTATATCCTAGGTCATCTTTATGTAGAGCAACAATTCTTTTTTTCAGATCCTCAGACAGTTCTTTGCCTTGAGGTGCCATGTTGAACTTCCAGTGACCAGTATGAGAGAGTGTGAGAGCGATAACACCAAATTTAACTCACATGTTCCCCATTCACACCTGAGACCTTATAACACTAACGAGTCACATGACACAATGGAGGGAAAATGGCAAATTTACACTGTTAGGCAAGCTGTACACTACTTTACATTGTATCAAAGTGTCATATCTTCTGTATTGTCCCACAAGAAGATAAAATACAACATTTACAAAAATGTGAGGGGTGCACTCATATTTGTGAGATACTGTATATGCACTATCCATCCCATTCATAATATTAGAGAAACCAAATTACACCCAAATATACAGGATTGTATTCATATTTTGCATGCTATGTAAAAACACCCTAAAAATGTTGCACTGCCCAATAAGAAATATCCATGAGTTTCATTTTTTTGCAAATACTAGTTAAAATCTGTTTTAAGGTTTTGCTGCACACTGGGCGACTCCCAGCATAATGGCAGCATCGAACAATGGGGCGACATGTCCAGACAATGACCCGTCCCAGTGACGCCCAGTCCTTTCATGATATGGGTCATTGCAGCAGAATGCTGAGACATGTTAGAAGTGTGAGGCCTAATATCTCTGCCGACCCTGAGTGGACAAATATAGCTCTTTAATTAAAATTCTTGTTTTTATTCGCCGGCTCAGCATTTCAAAGCATTGAGCACTTTGAATTCCCACAGCTGTTGTTAAAGTGATGGAAAACATTGGATAAGAGACAAAACTGCTGCCACCTTCACGGTAGGATGGTAACAACAGGTTGTAATAGTAATCCACCAGCAGGTGTGTATTATTTGGCAAGTCTTAACTAAAATCACATCTTCTTAAAATTAACTACAATCACATCTTCTTAATGTATACTTGGGCCTAGATACTTGGCAGGCAGTGATTCAATGCACTTTTCTTTCTGGGGCGTTCACAGAGGCATAAAGTACAAAAGACCTCATTTTAAAGTGTTACTCCACAATGCCTGTTCCCCAGATGTGGCCTTTATACTACAAACACTACGACCTCCATTGTCATGTAATATTATTGAACCCCTTGGTGAACAAAGAGCTTTGTGTCTTTTGTGATCAAAGCAGACTTCACTATCTTGGATAATGTATTCTAAAGGCAAACTTATTTCAATGTCTAGGGGCTTTTGTACATGACTTTATTTAGGATTTGTTTGCTACAGATCCGTAATATGGAGACCAATAATTTATACAAAATATGAGCGGAAAAAAGTAGGCATTTTATGGATATAGTCCTCCCATATGGAAAATATGGAATGCCTATAAGTCCATTATCTAGAACCGCAGAGACTCAATGCGGCCATTACAGGTGCTTAGTTGGGTTTTCCTATCTCAAAGGTTTATGGCATATCTATAGGATATGTCATAAATTTTACTTCAATTACCATTAAGAATCATAAAATATGTAATATGAACAATAATGAAAAATAGTGTCCCCGGGTGACAAACTCTATCAGATTCTTATAGCTAATCACAGTAATATGTTAGCTGATAAATAAGACAGGTAAATATATCTCAACCAATGACAAAAATATAAAGGCAGGTGTATACACTCACGTGACCTATGGAAAGACGGTGGTCCACAAGAAATTCCTTGGATACAAAAATCCAATGACTGATGTACCAATCAACAAACAATAGAAGGAACCACTTTTCAGCTAAATAGCTTAGTCCATATTTTATTGTGATATCACAAAACAACGTAAAACACGTATATTGTATCCAGCATAAAATGGAAAACTTTCGGCATGCATGTAAAAGGTAACAATTTACCTGAAGTTTAGCGCTACAAGCGTAGTAGTGAGGAGCTGCTCGGACGCCGGCGTTTTCCATTTTATGCTGGATACAATATACGTGTTTTACGTTGTTTTTTGATATCGCAAAAAAAATTTTGGACAAACTATTTAGCTGAAAAGTGGTTCTTCCATTGTTTGTTGTAGTTTTTAAGGAGTTAGGGTAAGAGGGAAACCCCGGGAAAGGCACCGTGGCATGACATGCAATATTTATATAGCAGTTAAAAGGATTTAAATGATGTACCAATCAAGGAAAGAAAAAAATATCCTATATGGAAAATAAGATGACATTCAAATCCAGTCCTAAAAGTCCCTGTTACACCCTACCTATCGGGTGGAGTAACCCCCCTCTAAAAGGGGCAAACCCCACATCTTGAAGGGATCCCTTTTTATTACTTTCTCTATTAGAAACGCTATAATAGATCCAGTGTAGATATATCACGATCCAGTAAATAAGTACTCGAATACCCCAACGCGTTTCCCTGTGTTGTGATAACGGTTCTTCAGGGGGAAATAGATAACGTGGACCAAGTCAGTCTCAAATTGAGACACATCGATAGTACTGATAAAAAAAGAGCTGCCACAAAAAAGGGAGATTTGGGGTGTGTAAGTCCCATCCGGCAATCAGCACGCCATGAATGTCTAATAGGTGCAGATATCACCTCTTGAGAACGGGACGACAAAACTCCCTGTTCAGAATGGATAAGGGTCTGCATTTATGTGGAACTCTAGACTCATTTCCATTGTAATTCTGAAAACAGCCGAGTACAACCCCATGGCTCTGTTCTGAACACAATTGCACCTAAGATTTTACCATCATGCTGTGTGTTTTAGACAGTTTTTGGACTTCAATAGACAATTTTGATACAGGTCTAAAAAAAGGGGGCTTTTGTTAAGGAGTGTACGCATCACCAAGAAGTGTCATAAGTAAGAGAAAAGTGACTAACATATCTAACAAGATAAGCCTAGGTTCTCATCACATTTTACCAATATTGCAAAATGTAGCATATCCCAAATGTACACTATTTTGTGCATATTTTGACATCCATTTTTGCTTTTTGTTCTTTTTTTTTTAAACTAGCTTCTGTATTGGCTGTCACCTGGTTTTTCCTGCAATTTGATTGGGTAGGTTTATTTATATTTTAAATGGGATAAAAATGTAAATACGGGGTCGGAAAGTTTTCAGACTCCTTTAAATTTTTCACTCTGTTTCATTGCAGCTATTTGGTAATATTCAAGAATTTCATTTTTGGATCATTAATGTACACTCTGCACCCCCCCCCCCCTCTTGAAAGAAAAAAACAAACAAAAATTAGATTTTTTTGAAGTTTATTAAACAAGAAAAACTGAAATATCCAAAGATCAAGTTTCAGACCCTTTGCTGTGACATATATTTAATCACATGCTGTCCATTTTTTGTGTCCTCCTTGAGCTGGTTCTACTCCTTCATTTGGGGTCCGCTGTGTTTAATTAAATGATTGGACTTTATTAGGAAAGGCACCACCCTGTCATATAAGACCCACAGTCACAGTGATGTCAGAGCACATGAGAATCTGAGGTCTAAGGAACTCCCAAGGGGCTCAGAGACAAAAAATTGTGGCAAAGGCACAGATGTGGCCAAGGTTACAAAAAAATTTCTGCAGCCTCAAGGTTCCTAAGAGCACAGTGGGGCCCCCATAAACCTTATGTGGGGGAAAAAGATTGGGCACCACAAATTTCCTTTCCCGGCTGTCCAGCCAACCAAGCAATTGGGGGAAGGAAACCTTTATGAAGAGGGAAAAGAAGACCCAAGATCACTGTGGTTGGGGTCCAAAATGCAGTGGGAATGGGAGAAAGTTCCCCAAGGAACAAACACTGCAGGGCCTCCCCCCAGTCGGGCTTTAGGCAGAGTGCAGCCGACGGAAGCCTCTCCTCAGTCAAGAAATACGAAAAACCCATACAGTTTGCAAAAAAACACAAAGGACTCCAGACTGGAATAAGATTCTCGGTTGAAGAAACCAAGATTGGAATTTTGGTGTTAATTGTAAGGGGGGAGAAAAACCCGGCCCTGCTTAAAAACCGCCCAATACAATCCAAATAGAGAAACATGGTGGTGGGAGCCCTCATTTCTATGGGGACAGGGGGCCCGGGCCGGGCTGGTTGCAAAATTTAAAGGGAATTACAAAAGATATCCTGGGATGAAAAAACCCCTTCCGAAAGTTTGGACCCCAGACTGGGGCGGAAAAGGGTTTTAATCTTCCCCAAAAAAGAACAATGAAACCCCAACACACAAACTAAAAAAACAAAAAAAAGTGGCCTTTAGGGAACCAAAAAACTGTGACCATTCTTGACCTGGCCCAGCCCGACCCTGGGCCAAACCCCAAATTTAGATCTCTGGAGAGACTTAAAAATGGCCGCCTCAACTTCCCCCATCCCCAAACCCAGGGAATGGAGAGGGTCTGCAAGGAAAGAAATGGCCCGGAACCCCAAATCCGGTTAAAAAAAATTTTTTGCATCAAATTCCCCCAAAAATTTTCCCTGGCTGTACTAAATCAAAAAAGGGGGTTCAAATCAAAACTGAGCCCAAAAGGGGCCCGAATTTCTTATACCAGGGGATATTTCAGTTTTTTCTTTTTTTAAATTTAAAAAATTTCAAAAAAAAATCTTAAAATTTCTGTTTTTTTTTTCCCCCTTTTAAGAGGGGGGGGGGGGGGGTGCAAGAGTCCCACATTAATGAGCCCAAAAAAATGAACCTTTTTTGAAACTTTCCAAAAGGGGGACAATGAAACAAAGAGTGAAAAATTTTTTAAGTGTCTGGGAAAACCTTTTTGTAACCCTCTGTATGTTTTTCAAACATGAGCCATACACTAGTAAATTTTTTCCAAATGTCATACACTTAAAGGGGTTTTTCCACTACAAGGGTTGCTTTTTAAGTTAAAGATCCCTTGCAAAAAAAAAGTCACTTTGAAAAAATGCCATCCATTAACAGTGTCTTACCTATTCTTTAGATATTTCCCCTCTTTAGGGTTCATAGCTTCCCCATTGCTATAAACTACAGACCTGTTCGATCTCCCCTGATAGGTTGCCAGGGCCCCGGGGCGCTAAAAACCTTAAAGACCTGGTGCCCTCACACTCACACTGGGCCGTGGGAAAGCCAGTAAATTCAAAAATGAAACTGAAAAAACAGGACAAAGGTATGATGAATCGATGTAGTGATAAAACCCCTTTAAAAATGTGTAGTGTGATGCATGTTTTTTGACAACATGAAGAAGTGCAGCACCCTGCGTCTTTCGTTCTGTCAAGAAAAAGGACATATGACCTAAGGTCATGAGACAGACACCAAAGTCATATACTGTGGCAATATGTCCCGCCATAGAAGTCAATGCAAATTTGAGTACATGTTCTAAAACACTTGTATGTCAGACTGGTGGATTAACGTTATGCGAATCTGGCCTATTCCAAATCTGTCGCACAACATGCTCCCTTCTCTGGGCTGGGATAATGTATTCTGGTGCCCTAGGCAAAATTTAAAGGGGTGTAAACACTCCCTTTTCCAAAAGAAAATTTCGGGCCCCCCCTCCAAAGACCCTTGCCCCCCCCTTCCTGGGCTGGAATGAAAATGGCCCCTAGCTGTCGTCCCTCTGCCTACCCATCCCTCCCCGTCCTTTCCCCTTCTGAAAAATCTGGGGGGAAACTTGTCCCCTTTGTTTTTTTGTGTCCCAAACTTAAAAAAACCCGGTTTGCATTGAATATTTTGTCCCCCAATTTTACCCAACATGTTTTTAAAAACCGGGGGAAAAATGAGAAAAAATTTTATACAGTTTTTTGGGGAAAAAAAAATAGAGGGGGGAATTTCATCCAGAAGAGGCCCCCAAATATTTTGTTGTAACTTTTGTTGGGGAATTTTTAAACCAAAAAAAATAATAGAATTTTAAGGGGCCCCTTTTAAAATGAATCAAAAAACCCTAGCATTACTTTTATTTGAAAAAAATGTTCTCACCCGTGCCCATTTTACCCGAGCTACATTTCCCGCTTCAGGTTTCACACTTTCCCTGTTTTAAGGTCAACGGGCGGGCTTACAGAAAATTGATTGAAAATTTCAACTCAGAAATTCCCCAGCTGAACCTGTTTTGAGGACCCTTTGGGGGAGGGGGAGGAATAAACAGCAGGGACCAAAAGGGGTATAGAACTCTAAAAGGGGTTTTTGTTTGTCAGTTTTTAAAAAAGGCTCTTGTACTGCTGATAAAAACACAGCAGGGGTGGGGCCCCTCCCTTCCTTTGGCCCCGGAAAGCTTTAAAAACCAGAGGAAAAAGATGGTTGTTTTTTGTACATAAGCAGGGGAAAGGGAAGAAAATCATTTTAGCTCCCGAAAAAGAAGCAAAATCAGAAACAAAGGTTTTTATATTTGGGCTTTGTCCCCTTTTTTTTCAAAATTTGCTTAAAAATTTTAAAGGTTTTTTAATGATATGGGAATACCCCTTTAACTATCCCATATAGTTCTAGGCTTTGGAGTCCAGTGGGCGGTCCTTTTCATCTCTGTATGCCCACTGATACAGGGAAGTCTGTCAATCACTGATCCTGACATCCTACTGGATTCCTAAGAAAAGAAATGGACAAAATTTAATCATAATTTCAAGTAATTTTTGATTCTTTTTTTGACAAAAAAGATATATCAATCTGCTCAGCTCCTACTGCCCAAAAAACAAAAAAGTGGTCAATTGGGGGTAGGGGTTTTATTGGGTGACAGGTTCCCTTTATGACAGTATTAGTCTCCCCAACACGTTTCAATAATCATTAAAAAAGGAAAAAATGGCCAAAAATTTAAACCCCATGTTATTAAGGAGGTATTTTACACCCTTTTAGGGCCCGAAATGATGTGGGCCCCCGAGCTTTTAAAAAAAAAAGGCGCCCAACCCTAATAATTTCAGCTCACTACCTTTAGATGTTTTAAAAAAGACAATGATCCAGCCCTAGCTTTTATTATCCGATGTATACACAGTAGTTTAAGATGTGTTATTATATGCTAAAAGGGTTTGCCTTTTTCTCGGGAAGGGAGGTTTTACACTCTGCAAAATTAGACAGCATCTGCTTAAAAAAGGGGAAAGCTTAATTTTGTTTTTTTTCCCGGGGCCCCATTAATTTGAGTAAGGTGGCTTTCATACAGTGCATTTTTGGTTTTCAAAAAATAAACCCCCCAAACCCGGAACGCCCCCTGTGTGAAAAACACCTTACCCTCTAAATTAAGAGATTTTTTGGGGGGGTTATGGCTATTTTATTTAAATGCTGTGACAATTTATTTCTAAAAGCTTTCCTGTGATTTCTGGATCGATTTTGGAGATCTACTTCCTTCCTATATTGTTGATTCTTTGGGCCCACCAGTGGAGTTGATTCCTGGGACTATCTGGTGGAGTTGATAGTCTTGGTCCCCACAGTGGAGGGGATAGTGTTAGCTGTGATTGGCATATCAGATCTGCTATTCCTAGTTGAGCCTGTAACAGTGGCATCCAGGCTCGGACTGCATTTGCCCGGCGGGCCACTGGGGTCTAGGCCGCATGTACAGGGGCCGCAACGGTCGCATATGCGACTGGATCCCTGTGCCAGGGGGCCGACAGGCCCCCTCGCCTCTCACGGCTGCACGGCCGACATAGTCAACCGACCAGCCAAGGCAGGCCTATAAGCCCGCCGCCTGCACCGCGCGGGGCAAGCAGTTTTGTGTGTGTAATGACGTTCGCATCGGGCGCCTGCTCGCGCCCGCGCTCTGCCTGCCGGCAGGCCGTTCCGGTACAGTGCGACAGATAGAGGAGGAAGCATGAGACATAAGGTAAGTATTGGTTTTATTTTTTTAAACTACTTGCCCTGCCTTACCTATATACTGCTCTGCATGTCTATCTTATTAATGCCCGACTGTTACCTATATATGCCCTGCATTCCTATTGCCTGCCTGCCTGCTACTATATATTGCCATGCCTCCGCTACCGATATACGGCCCTGCCTGGCATATATACTGCCCTGTACCTGGCTTCCTATATTGCCCCTGCATACCTATTTACTCCCTGCCTGGCTATATGACTCACCTGTCTGCCTACCTAGATACTTCCCTGACCCGTACCTATATATTCATCCTGGCCTGCCCTATCCTTGATATGCCCTGCCTAACCTTATTTATCAGACCTGCCTGATACCTTTTTTATGCACTGCTGCCTACCTATATATGCCCTGCCTGCCTACATATATACTGGCCCAATGCCTACCTACCTATATACTGCCCCTGCCTACCTATTATATCAAGACCCTGACCTGCATACCTGATATACTGCTCTGCCTGCCTATATACTGGGCCCTGCCTACTTATATTTCGGGCCCTGCCTGGCTCACATCGGGGTCCCCTGCTGCCGATATACTGGCCATGCTACTTATATACTGGCCCTCTGCATGGCTACATAGTGGCCCTGGCCTGGCCTATTATACTGGCCCATGCCATACATTATGTAAGTGGCCCTCCTGTCTGCCTATATACTAGGGTCCACTGACACTGGCTATTTACTGGCCCCTGGCCTGGCCTACTACTGACCCTGCTGCTTTTTTACTGGCCCTGCCTGCTTACATATGGCCTGCCTGGCTACTTACTGGCCCATGCTGGCTACATACTGGCGCCGTGCTTGATAATACTGGCCCTACCTGGCTCATTTACTGCCCTGGCCCTAACCTGGCTAATTACTCGAGGGCAGCCCCAGCTAAACTGGTTAATTTACTGGGGGCAGGACCCTGCGACCTGGCTAGTTACTTGGGGAGCCCCAGCTACCTGGATATGTTACTGAGTAGGCAAGCCCCAGCTATCTGGCTAGTTACTGGGGGCAGCCCTTGCTTACCTGGCTTGTTACTGGGGTAGGCTGTCTATCTACCAACATTAATGGAGGAGGCCCTGTTTACTAACTAATGGGGTCTACCTATATACATGCCACATATCTGAACATTTTTGATTTTCTAAATTTATAGGGTCTAACTACGCTGTTTGGGGAATTGAAGAACTGTGCTGGTTAACGAGAGGAGTCTAAGATGTATTTGTGGTAAATTCTACGGGACGAGTAGTGACCGGGAGAAGAAGAAATTGCATGCTGTACCGGACGAGGAAAAAATGGAAGGGAAACGACTCAACAGGGGATAGACATCATGGAGGTTTGGGCCCAGAAGAAGAAAATGGAGATGAGAACAAATCCCATCAGAGATGACGTTATCCGTGAAAAGTACTCTCTCTAGGGTCAATTTTTTTTTTTTTTTTTTTTACTTCTGTGTTTGAATCAGTGCTGTATTCATTTGATGGTGACTGACTCCTGGTGATGCTGATTGGTGGGGTTTTGTAGGTTATGTTGGTGCTTTAGGTATGTGGCAGCGTGGGCTCTGTCCGGAGGTTAAGCAATGTGCACATCTGACTTTGTGATGAGGGGTTTCTGCATTGCACCACGGTTTCTTTATTTCTTGCTTGTGTGTAGGGAGCTTCTCAACACAGAACGTTTTTCTTTTTTTTGCATTGTTTTTGATATGCGTTTTTTTTGTGCAGTAATGTACAGACATTAACGCTCTGCCTCTATGCAATCAAAAACAACACCAAAAACTACTAAAAAATTGCACCAAAAATGCTCACATGTGAAAGCTCCTATACCAGTGTATTGTTATTTTAGAAAGTGGCGAGCGTGCGAGAACAAGGGAAATTTTTTAAGTGGATATTGTATGTGGGCTGCTGGGGGCTTAGTGCCAGGGCTGATTTTTATTCCCAGTCCGGCCCTGGTGGCATCAGTGGAGTTGATTTTCGGGGCCCGCCAATGGAGTTGATTTTTGGGGTTCACCAGTGGAGTTGATTCTTGGAGTGGAGTTGATTCTTGGAGTCCTCCAGTGCAGGTGATTCTTAAAGCCCACCAGTGGAGGTGATTCTTGGAGCCCACCAGTGGAGTTGATTCTTGAGGGCCACCATTGGAGTTGATTTTCGGGTCCACCAGTGGAGTTGATTCTTCAGGTTCACCAGTGAAGCTGATTTTTGGAACCACCAGTGGAGTTGATTCCTGGGACTATCTGGTGGAGTTGATTCTTGGTCCCCATCAGTGGATGGATTAATAGCTGATTTTTTTATTCTTTGCGCCAACCAGTTGAGTTGACTCTATGGACCCACCAGTGGAGTTGATTCTTCGAGTGCAGCAGTGGAGTTGATTCTTTTGACCCACCAGTAGAGTTGATTCTATGGTCCCACCAGTGGAGTTTATTCTTGCGGCCCACCGCTGAGGTTGATTCTTGGGGCCCTTCCTACAGCTACTATACATAACTGTGCATACTGTCTGTCTTTTACTGCATTGCATTTCTCCCTGACAAGCAGCCTCAAGCCTGCCATGTCCAAGGACCCTGCTCCCCTGTGGGCCAGTTCAAGCCTGCCAATAGTGCATGGATACTGTTGGGTTTCCATCATGCTACATGTAGAACTATTTTTTCCATAATTTTTTTTATGTCATCTGCAATGGAGGCTCTGAACAGAACATCTGAAGCAAATTTGAACCAAGTCTCAAATTACCCAGTCATTAAAGCCTAAGGGGTTAAATTACAAACTTATACGATTTGGATAATTCATCTTCTGATGATACATTGGTGTGTTATTTAGGCATGTTCAGCCAGTCATCTGACATAGGTGTTACTACAAGTCTACGCTCACAGAGTTGCTCATGCGTTCCGCTGAAAGGTTTACCATCTCAGCTATTAGTTAATCATTAGTGAGTATGACCCTGTGCTGGCGGGTGGTAGACATACAATGCACTGACTCATGAAAAACTAGTGCACACCAACAAAGTGTGAAAGGACTGAGAAGAAAACACCACCACAAATTACTACTTTCACCATTTACAGTCCTTTCCCTTCAGATTTTCAAAACTTTTTTGAGTTATGACTACATGGAAAACAGTATGTGAGCTTTGTATTTTATAGATCTCGGTGTAAGCGCCAATATATACACTGATAAGGGGAAAAAACAAGCTGCTAGGATGCCTAAAACTCCATATACTACAACAATCCTATATCAAAAATATGGCAACAAACGCGCTATGACTCCCTTGAGATGTTGCCTACCTTTATATTCTCCTACAAAATTTGGTGGTGAAAACAGATTTCAGGATATCACAAAGTGCATTTAGACTGGGATGAGACAGCCCAACATGCAGCAAAATCCAAGTCCCTTCTGATTAACTCCTTAAAGGGGATGTATCGCTTCTTTAGTTCGGCTGATTAATACTGCTCTCAGCTTCTCAAATACTCTAGAAAATGCAGGGGCGTTTCTTCCCTCCCAGGCTGGGTGCTTCATCCCCCCTTCCACTGTTCATGCTGGGCTCCCGAGTCTCCCCCCACCCCTCTGAGTTTCCCATGTCACTGTGTCTCTCCCTATCAGTCTTATCTTTGTAAGAGCTGTATAAATACCACAGGTGCATTCCATCTAGACTGAAGCAACTGAAATCTTCTCCTCTCCAGCTGGAGAGTTTTGTTACAGCTTTCTATGAACGGCAAGATCTCCCTCCTATCAGGAGAGGCAGGGTATCGACCACACATTGTGCTGTTTTCTGATTGTAGAAAGCCCTGCAGTGTTATTCTGTTTCTTCTGCGCTGTGCAGACGTGAAATGTGCCGGTCCCTTACTTTGGTGAAAGCAGGAATGGCAAGCTGGAATGAATACTTCGAGGGGGCTCTGAACCGAATGTAAATGAGCTCTCAAGTAGTAAAATGCAAGGAGGAGGGATTTCCGACCAGCGACTGGATATCAGTGTAAACAGAAACAGAAGATAAGGGATCCGAGTATAACAAGAACAGCTTTGCTAATGACATCTAATTTGCAAACAGTTGCTTGTTTTTCACTGTCCCGTATTCTGAAGACAATTTTAAATTGAATTGATACCACCCCTTTAACGAGCCTCCGAGCACCGTCTTTTGGCGTCGGGCAATTTCAGGTTGCGTCTGTAGCGACGTCTTAAGACGTCAGCTGCAGACATTCGGAGTCTCGCGGCTCTGGGCGCCGCAGCAGCGCAGAGGATCGGGGCTGTACCTACACAGCCCTGTATTCCAGCGCAGCTTCTCGTGATTACCAGGGGAGCGGGGGCGGAGGGGAATCTCGCTCCTGATGCAATTATCCCTTTGTTGCCGCCAGCACAATCAAAAGGGTTTCTACCTGCTTGTTCGGGTTGATCGGGAACGCGACGGTGACCCGACACAGGAGCCCAGGGGACGGCTTCGCACAGTCAGATCTGGGGATCCTAGAGTAGCCCAAGAGCTGTCTGAGTGTAATCAAAGCCAGTGATCAGGTCAGACTGTGCTGCTGTCCTGTTCACAGCTGTGTCAGGACGACACGATTTATAATTTATTAGCATTATGAATATGCTAATGCATTACTAGTGGGAAAAAAAGTAAAACTGTTATCCCCTTCCATGGATTTAAAAAAAAAAAATAAAAAAGTACAAAAACATAAAACGTGTAAAAAAAAAAGAATAAAAAATAAAATAATAAATAAAATAATATATAATAAAAAAATAAATTGTGGCATTACATTACACAAAAAAACCTATTAGGTATCCACATATTTAGGTAACCACAAATATAGGTATCCCACCACAACTAATAACCTGTAGAAAATGTAACCAAGTTATTAAGTGTGAAATGTGAATGGTGTAAAAACATGTAAAAAAAAAAACTAAACAAAATTGAAAAATAACATTTTTAAAAAAATCCTGCATTATGTATAAGGTGAACTTGAACTATTCTACATTAAAGCACCAACTCGTCTCGAATAAAACGAGGGCATATACAACTGGCCCGTCATGGATAATAATTAAAAAGTTACAACTGTTGAAAACACAAGGAGGCAAAAATCTATAAAAAATGTTTTTGTCATTAACTACTTTTCATGTGTTCGGCTTAAGGGGTTAACAACACTTGTAATATCCCAATATGCAAAAACCAAATTTAAAACCTCAGAAATGCCACCGTTCATATAGACAGACCTGATTTTTCAATTCTTCTCAAATAGAGGATAGTGCTGTGTCATCACAAAAAGCTTATCCACATATGTTTAGTCAATAAAATCCAATATCTTCCTGTTTTGAGCAGCTGGCTAACTTGAGAAGAGCGATGAGATATGTCTCAACGACTCTCGTGCGCTCAGGCCCGATGCAAGCGTGGGACTGACCCAGACATGTAGGCCAGAATAGCGGGCTGTTGTTGTTACTGGTTGGCTTCTGTGGGGACCTTGTGACGTCTCTACCACACTTCTGGACTGCACGGGGTGTGTCTGTCAATCTTGACTTATCATCCATAAATTTGACACTGCAAACTAATTCAGATATGCTTAGTTCTGCAGATTCTTAACATGTAAATGCATTGTAACTGTTTTGGCTCCTGGTGGTGGAACAATCTTTTTCTTCTTGTATACTACAAATTACAACCTGTTTTCAATTTCCCTTATAGCTTAACATGTTATAAGGTTGATGTCCAAATGATAGGTCTCTGGTTTGAATTGAGGAGCAGCCGTGAAGAAAATTTCCTAAAAAAAGATAAACAGATGATCAGATATGGAGCCTGAATATCAAATGTTCAAAACATTGTTACCCTTTTGCTCATCCGTGTACTTGTTACCAACATTGATAATGGACCCGCTTAGACTGGCCCAGAGGGGGATCAAGAGAAATCCCCGCTTGGCCTTTGAACGTGATGGGCTCCTGGGGATGACAGGCCTGAGGCCCAAAAAATCAACCCCACTGATGAGGACCAAGAATCAACTCCACCAGATAGTCCCAGGAATCAACTCCACTGGTGGGCCCAAAAATCAACTTCACTGGTGAACCCGAAGAATCAACTCCACTGGTGGACCCGAAAATCAACTCCACTGGTGGCCCTCAAGAATCAACTCCACTGGTGAGCCCCAAGAATCAGCTCCACTGGTGAGCCACAAGAATCATCTCCACTGGTGGACATGAAAATCAATTCCACTGGTGGACCCCAAGAATTATCTCTACTGGTGGGCCTCAGGAATCACATCCACTGCTGAACCCCAAGAATCAACTCCCCAATTGGGCCTCAAAAATCAACTCGTTTGGTGACCCTCCTGGCACCTCAGTATAAAAAATGAATGGACCCCTTGAGCTACTGACCAGTTTACACAAGCATAATTAAAAGGGTTGCGCATCTTAAATAAAAAATAAATAGAGACTGCACATGTTTGTAGTAACCAGTGTTCATGCGCTGAAGCTGTCTGTGCAGTGTGGTGGTGATTTCAAGGGCATGGTATGTGACCGTTTAAGCCAGGTAAGGATAATTTGTTTTCTTATTTTTAAGCATGTGTTTGTTTGTTTTTTGTTTTATTTAAGATGGACAACCCCTCTAAGACCATTAGTCTATCAGCTTTTCTAGAGCGTAGCTTTCACAAAAGACTCCAATCCATTCCTGCTGCCAGGACACAGAAATAAGTATTAGAATTATCCACAGTTGACAGATGAGATAAGATACAGAAGCTGTAGCTAGAAGATAGAACCATAGAAACGATGCCAGAAGATGTATCTAAAAGTCACATGTAGAAGACTAATAGAATCCAAGAGAAGGACCAAGTTAAAAAAGAGACACAATCACGGGACTGTATCCAGAACAAGGGGGCGTCCTCTACGTCTTGAGGAAAGAAGGTTTCTATATATAAACATAGAAAGAGATTCTTTACTGTAAGAGCAGTGAGACTGTGGAACTCTCTGCCATAGGATGGGTAGACAGAGATGAGGGAGGAGATGTAGGGAGGAGCAGCACTGTGGAGAGCTTTATGGGTGAGAGTGATGAGTTTAAATGCAGTGGACATCATATTAGCCAAGAGATAATGTGTCAGAGTCTTGAATCGGGGCAGAAACTCTAAAGGTCAGACAAAGAATGTTAGAGCCGACCTGTTTTAAATTACTTTGTGCCAAGGGATTCACTAGTTGTTATGGCAACATAATACAACTACAAGCTATCGGTAGAAACCCTTTCCTACCATAGACCACCAGGGATACTTCCATTAAAGCTTTACTGCCATAGTCCACGAGGGTTGCTAACATTAACCTTTTACTGTGGGCATTAGACAACACCATGTATCACCTGTCTACTGGTTCATTGATAAATGTTTGATCAGTGGGGGTCTGAAAACTGGGAAACCCCACCAGTCCAGAAAACAGAGTCCTGAGGCCACCAGTTAAATTTCTAGAACTACTGAGGAGAAGTCATGTTTAGTACATTGCTGTCTCCTTCAGTCTGATGAGAGTGAATGGAGTAGAAAAGCATAGGCCTAAACATTGTTCCATTCTTGTGACTAGTTGGGGTCCCAGCAGTCGGATCCCCACTAATCATACATTTATCATCTAACCTGTGGATATGTGATAAATGTTGTTTCTTGATCAGTCTCCTAAACCCTTTACTGCTCTGGACCACCAGAGGTTCTGACTTTAACACCTTCACTACATTAGGCCACCAGCTATTATTAACTGCCTAACAACCCTAGACCACTAGGGACACTGGATAAGAAGAGATTAGCTTATGAAGCTACATTCCCAGAATCACACCCCCTTTTTTATAGTAACAGCAGCACACGCGATTGCACACCCGACTCGTCTTTGCAAATCATCTCTAAATCATTAAGATTTTGAGGCTGTCACTTAGCAACTCAAAGCTTCAACTCCCTCCATAAGTTTTCTATAGGATTAAGGTCTGGAGACTGGCTAGGCCACACCATGACCTTAATGTGCTTCTTTTTGCGCCACTCCTTTGTTGCCTTGGCTGTATGTTTTGGATCAGTGTCTTGCTGGAAGACCCAGCCACAATCCATTTCTAATGTGCTGGCAGAGGGAAGGAGGTTGTCACTCAGGATTTTACGGTACTTGGCTCCATCCACTCTCCCATTAATGCGGTGAAGTAGTCCTGTTCCCATAGCAGAGAAACACCCCAAAACATAATGTTTCCACCTCCATGCTTGACAGTGGGGACGGTGTTCTTTGGGTCATAGGCAGCATTTCTCTTCCTCCAAACATGGCGAGTGGAGTTAATGCCAAAGAGCTAAATTTTTGTCTCATCTGAGCACAGCACCTTCTCCCAATCACAGAATCATCCAGGTGTTCACTGGCAAACTTCAGACGGGCCTGCACGTGTGCCTTCTTGAGCAGGGGGACCTTGTGGGACTGCAGGATTTTAAACCTGTCACAAGTGGCGCCGCGGTCCGGGCCGCGGGCGCACCCGTGTTCCCCCCGGGATCCCTGCCGGGGTCGGGTAGTGCCGCTGGCGCGCGTTCTTGTAGATTTCAAGGGCCAGCGCGCTGGTGATTGGATAATCGTCGGGCGCTGACCCTATATATTGGGTGTTGCCCTGTCACTCTCTGCTGGATCTTTGTTGCCTCCGAGCCTTAGAGAAAGTGTTCCTGTGTATTCTCGTCTTGCAGTGTTCCCGACCTCTGCCTACGTTTCTTGACTCCGAACCTTCGCTGCCTGCCCAGACCTACGTGCCTGTCCTCGACTACGGTTCTCGTCTTACAGTTTGGTACCTTGTGCACCTCAGCCGCCACCGCAGGCAAGTTGCGTCAGAGGTAGCGACCTGGTAGGACTTCCGCCGCAGCAAGTCCATCCCGCTTTGCGGCGGGATCTGGTGAAAACCGGGACCTACTTAGATTCCGCTCCCTGGCGTGGCTGTTATAATCGCCTGCGGTGGTCCAGCGGATCCACCCTTCTGGCCGTTACAAAACCATTACGGCGTAATGTGTTACCAATGGTTTTCTTGGTGACTGTGGTCCCAGCTGCCGTGAGATCATTAACAAGTTCCCC
Organism: Phyllomedusa bahiana; assembly: GCA_025379985.1. NCBI lineage: Eukaryota > Metazoa > Chordata > Amphibia > Anura > Hylidae > Phyllomedusa > Phyllomedusa bahiana. Next base: position 36,676 of record JAODAL010030626.1, read on the forward strand.
CTGTGTAGTTTTAGGCTGATCTATCACCTTCCTCATGATCAAGGATACCCCACGAGATGAGATTTCCCATGGTGCCCCGATCCATGTTGATTGACAGTCATTTTGTATTTCTTCCATTTTCTTACTATTGCACCAACAGTTGTCTCCTTCTCACCCAGCGTCTTACTTATGGTTTTGTAGCCCATTTCATTCATAAGGTCTATGATCTTATCCCTGACATCCTTAGAAAGTTCTTTGGTCTTGCCCATGTTGTAGAGGTTAGAGTCTGACTGATTAATTGAGTCTGTGGGCAGAAGTCTTTTATAAAGGTGACTATTTAAGACAGCTGTCTTTAAAGAGAATCTGTCACATAGTTTTTGCCCCCTTTGCTGAGGGCAGAAAAAGCTAGTGTCAGACCTGCTGTTTCCAGTGCTGTGTCCCTTATTCTGTAAGATGCTGGAGTTTTCGTGTATTTCATGCTCAAATCTGCAGTTTTCAGCCAAAAGAATCATTCGAAGAGCCATTCAAAGAGTCAGTTTTTTCAAACCCCGCCCACCTGAGGATAGCCCCGCCTACCTCAACTGATAAACCTTCTACTTTGAATAGGTAGAACCATGTGAATAACTGTCAGTGGGCGGGGCTAGCCTTTGGTGGGCGGGGCTAACACCTGCTCCTGAATAAGATTTGAGGGGTAAATGCTCTAAAACTCCAGCATCTTACAGAATAAGGGACCCAGCGCTGGGAACAGCAGGTCTGACACTCGCTTGTGCTGCCCTCAGCAAGGGGGGCATAATCTATGTGACAGGTTCCCTTTAATGCAGGTAACGAGTTGATTAGGTCTGTAGGAGCCAGAACTCTTAATGGTTGGTAGGGGATCAAATACTTATTTCTCTCAGCAAAATGCAAATAAATGTATATAATTTATACAACGTGATTTTTGTTCATGTCTTTGTCAGTGGGCAAACTTACAAAATCAGTAAGGGATAGAATAATTATTTCCTTCACTGTAAGTATAAATTCTGATTATTTTTTAATCTATAAAGAGCACAGTATATTAGAAGCAGGGGTGACAATTACAAGGAGCATGACCATTACAGACCAATTATTTGGGACATTTCACATTACTGGCTCCAGACAATAATTCTGCAATTTGTAGGTAATGGCACTTGGAGGAGTACAATCAGGGATATTTACCGACAGTCATTAGTGCTCCAGTCATGACAGTGGTCAACAATTAACTCAAAAATAAACTCGCTCAGGGCTTGAACTTACTTAACCATTTCAGAAATGGATACAAAAGGATTTTGCCAAAAACAAAACTGTGCGCTCCTTGATTATCAGTATTATTAATAGCAGCAGTTATATAAACACTGGACTCCATAACTGCCCCATTTCCTTCCCTCTGGCCCACCCCGACCCCAGGGGCACTTCAGCCTGTTTTCCTTCCCACCTCTTTTCATGAAGGCTGCATTGCTTACAAAAATAAAACCTTATCGCTGCTTCCTATGTGCAGTACATGTGAGCAATCTTTATAATAATCTTCATATGGCACCATCATATTCCATAGAACTTTGCAATAGAGAGGGTTTATACAGGGACAAAACCAGACTTAAGGGAGTGTTCCCACTTTAGAGGTTGCTGGGGCCCTACCTCAGAACCTCGTACCTATCTCAGTGCAGTATCAGTTCAGAATGGAGAGCCGATAGTGCTTTGTGCACAACTCTCCATTCTGTTCCATGGGAGTGGCTAGAACAGGTGAGCGGTGTGTTTGGCTGTACTCAGAACTGAATGAAGAGTCATGAGCAAGCCCCACCTGCTCTTCATTCTGAGACGTATCCTTCGGGGAGCCGTTCCCAGAGGTGAGTATCACACTTTGATGGCATATCCTAGCTCTGGTGGGAACACCCTTTTAACTAGTTAACAATTTAAACAATAGGAATGAGGGCCCGGTTTACAATCTATGAGGAAATAGGGGTTGAAAAAGAATTTTTGCATTGTAAACTTGGATGTGTGCACCATCAAATTAGCTGTCACATGGTTGCCTTTACTATCATTGAGTCTTCCAAAGGTTTATCTCCCTCTTAGGTCTCTTTGACAGTCACAGTTTGTTCACACGGCTTATTCAAGCCGTTTTTGCGAGCCGGATTGCGCTCGCAATTCCGGCTTGAATAAGGGGCGGGTGCGGGGCGGGGCCCGCCGGCCCCATAGACTTGCATTATCCACAGCGCGTATTGCACCTGGATAATGTGCATGTCACTTTCTACCCGCCCGGCGGATTCGCCGAGCGGGGAGGAGCGATGAAATCCACTGTTCTCTATGTGAACTGTGGATTACCGTAATTACTGCGACGGTTTGGCGCCGAACTGCAGCGAAAATCCGGCGCGCTGTACGGCGCCAATCCGCGCCGAAATAAGCCGTGTGTGCCACTATGGACATTTATAATATATAAAGACATGTATACCAAGTGGTGGACGGGTGCCTTGCCTGTAAAAGGTCAGATGACTTAAAATACAAGGAAATTATAAACACTGGCGCACCGATTTAGATGCAAATAAGGTACAAAAGTTTCTTTACAGGGTTGAGCAGAATTGCCAGATGCTCCATAAGTAATGTAACAATGTATTGTAGTTGGGAATTTCCGCATGAACTTTTATAGAATGGATACAAATGTCGTAAGAACAGAGGTCCGGAGTGTCTTACGTTTCGGCCACCAGGCCTTTATCGAGTGACATCTAAAAAATGAGAGATACATAGAGTGAGAAATAAAAAAAAAAAAGGAATTCATACAGCAAGTAGAGACCAAAAAGGACGGGGGGGGCATTAGAAGGAGGTGAAGTGGGGAAGAAAGATATAGTGGGGAAAGTGGGAGAGAGAGTAATTAGGTAGGTTAAAGAAAAAAGGGTGGAGGGGGTGTAGTAAGGGAGGGATAGATGGAATACTGGAGAATACAGGGGGATAGAGAACTAAGGAGTCTGGAAAGGGGGAGTTAGGGAGGGGCATTGAGAAGCAGGTAAAAAAGGCAAATAATGTATGGGATCAAATACCTGGAGGTAGTATAGTCAGCGGGGAGGGAGGAAGGTAGCAGCAGGAGAAATGTTGCTGGAAGAGGAGAGGCCCGGGAAGTAGTTAGCCAAGGAAAGTAACAGCTCATGGAGAGAAGTCAAGGGAAGAGGCAGTACCTTAGATAATGTGGGTAATCTGTAGGAGGTGGTGAGAATAGGTAATGCAAAAAGAATGGAGCTAGGTGAGGGCAGCTAAAGAGCAAACTAAGTAATAAGGGGGAGGGAGGTGCGTTAAATGTAGACAGGAGCAGGAGGAAGCTGGAGCATGTCCGGTGTGGAAAGAGGAGACAGGCAAATGCAGAACAGGAAACACATACAAGACGCAGGCGCAGGAGAGGGGAAAGCGGCGCATGCGCAGTAAAGAAAAAGAGTAAGGAATGGGTAAGGGAATAACAGGATAGAACTGGGCATACGAGAGAATGAAAGCAGGGGGGGCAAAAAAAGAGGAGTATGGCATTTGATAAAGGTGGGAGAAGGAAATATGGAAAAATAAAATGTAACAGGTGGGAGAGATGGTGTGTAGAGAGGAGAGGTGGAAAAATAAAAAAGGAAAATTGGGAAAGGGAAAGGGAATAGTAAAATATAAGGGGGAGAAAAAAAAAGTAGGGAAAAGGGAAATAGCGATTTTTTAAAATGAAAAGGTACCAAGGAAGGGAGTAAAGGATATGGATAAGAATAAAGTGGTACTAGAATGAAAAGGGGGGCAGATGGGATATGGAACTGAAGGGGAAAAGATGGAGGTAAAAGTAGAGTGAGGTAGTAGGTGGAGTGGTGTTACTATACTCAACCTGGATTGAGATAGACCATGGAAGAGAGGATGGAGTAGGCTATCTAGTCTGGAAAAAATAGAAAGTGCATAACATAAATATAAATCAGAACTTATCATGGTAACAAAATTATGTAGACACTAATCAGGGTAAAACTAAAAATAAAGTAATATGGTATAAGAATAAAACCACTAGACAATAGGAAGAAATTATGGTGCAATGTAGTGCCAAAGGCCTAGGGTAATATATAAAGTAATAAAGGAAATCCTATGATGAGGTAATCACAATAGTTGTGAAATTATTTACATATATACATGTAGATAGGTAATAAAGTCGAGATATACCAAGGGGTCTATGCAAAGTTATGGTTGTAAATCATAATCGTCATTAAGTCCATGTGGTTCAAGAGTAAAAAAAATGGTTTTATCCAAAAAAATTTCTCCGTTAAAGTTGGGCTAGGCGGATGCCGCCTTATCGGGTTACGGGGACTTGTTCGATCACCTGAAACTGAAGCTGTGATAGAAGGTGATGACATCGATGAAAATGTGCTGGGATGGGTAGAAGGAGTTCATTACAGCAAATGGTCGAATGGTTGTGTTTTGATATCCTGTTCTTGACCTGCTATGAGATCTGTCCAAAATATTCCAGGCCACAAGGGCATTTAAGGAGGTACACAATATAATTGGACTGGCAGGTGAAGAAACCACAAACGGGGAAACGTTAACCCCAAGGGGGGGTGGTAAAAAAAATTTCCTTTTGTCCCTGCAGAGATGGGACATTAGGACAAGGGATGGCCCTTTATGGGGTAAGGTTTAGGTTTTTTTTAATGGGACCAAAACGGTTAAAAAAAGGCCCAAATTTTTTTCCTTTTTAAAACATTTGGGGAGGAGTAGGATTCGGTAAAGGAGAGCCCTTTCCCAAATTTACAAATTAAAAACTTTGGTGAAGGGGGGGGTTTTTTAAACAGGGATTGTGGTTGTTGAAATAGAGGAGGTGGGTTTTATGTCAAAGGTGATACTTGGGATAGCCCTTTGGTGAATCTTTTCCCAAAATTAAAATGGTTTGGGAAGAACGAGGTTTACATCATTTTTCGGGGAACTGGGAAACTGGGAGGATTTTTTGGATTGTGAATGGTGACTTTAAAGTGAAAAAGGGTTTTCCCCCCTGTGGATTTGGTGTATGGGTCAGAAGGAAAGATATCCGGAGGGGTTGATATGAATAGAGGTGTCAAGAAAATTGACTGAGTCAGGACTATGATGTATGGTAAATTGGAGTGAAGGAAAGACCGCGTTAATGAATGAAACTGAAGGAGAGTGGTCCATTCCAGAGGCAAAATATATCATCGATATATCGTAACCATGTGAAGGCATGTTGGTGGACCAGAGCGTTACTGTAGATGTGTTTTTTTTATTTTCACAAATTGCCATATAGATATTAGCATATGAGGGTGCGACGTTGCATCTCTCATTTTTTAGATGTCACATAGATAAAGGCCTGGTGGCTGAAATGTAAGGCACTGCACTGTTCTTACAACATTTGTATCCATCCTATAACATTTTATGCAGTCATTCCCAACTACAATATATTGTTACATGACTTATGGAGTATCTGGTGATTCTGCTCTAAATAAACTTTTGTAACTATGGACATTTTTGACCTACCCACAGAATCACTGGGTGTCCCACTGATCACTAAAGCAGGGGCCACAAGTCCTCCATTGTTGCAGTGAAGAAGGATATGAGCAGAGGAGTGGTCAAACATGCGCACTGCTGCTCCGCTCTAAGTATAAGAGACCGACAGTGATAGCCGAGTACAGCACTTGGCTATCTCCATTGGTTTCATAGACTTTGAATGGAGCAGCAGTTTGCATATTTGGCTACTGCTTTGTTCACAGCAAGATGGGGTAATCAGGCCCCTGTTCTAGAAATCGGTTGGGATCCCAACAGTGGGACCGGCAACGATGAGACATTTACCAGCTATACTGTGGATAGATGATAAATGTCTATTGTGGCACAACCGCTTAAATCCCCTGCTCCAGAAAAAGTGCAGTGACATAGAATAGAATGAAGAAAGATCTTGAGGAAGAACTTCCAGAAGTATGTGAAATTATTTCACCATAGCATCAATAATGTCCATAGGGTCATCGACGAGCAATAGACTTTGAAGCACACGGATAATTGCAGCCAGCGTATGGCCATCAAAGCACTTTATGCATCGCCTTAGGGGCCTTATGGCGAGTATCATCTTAAAACTTTAAAGAGAAGATGAGGGTCAAGTGTTTAACAAGAAAAACATCTGGATGGGAGAACATCAAGTGGATTCTAAAGGCTTTCAAGCTGACGTTGAGATTTATGACCCCAAATCAATTCTTTTCTTTGTGGTACATGAAACGTGAAAGGATTATTTCATTGTTTTACAACTTTCCACAAGGTCCATAAAACTTCTCATGTCAATCTTAATTTGGCATGAAACTACAAAACTACATTACTTAACACTGATGCATGGCCTTTGTCACCCTAATTGCATGGATTAATTAAGTTGACTTTCCCATGAAAATGTTTCAGAGCTCGTTAATTGATAGTAATAAATGTTTGTAACATGCAATAGCAATGCAAGGATCTTCTCTCAGGTGGCAAGATAGCAGACCTCATCATGGGAAATATCTACTAAAATCACAAGTTTTTGGACTATCTGCACCACAATTAAACCTGGGAAAGATATGTCATGGATACATATCTGTGATAGACACAGGTGATGGATCCGCTAGGTCACCATGAGAGGTAGCAACAACCACACCAGGGAACGGAGTCTAAGAAGCCTTCCGGTCTTCACCAGAGCCCATCGCAAGGCAGAATGGACTGCGCTGTGGGGAACTCTCAAGTTGCTACCCCTGATGTGGTCACTCGCAGCAAGAGCTGAAGTGTCAACGAGGTACAGGAGTAATAGGCAGAGATGTTGTCAAGTCACAGGCAAGGAAATCAGGGCAGGTACCTGGCAGAGAGTAATCGGAAAACGTGAGCCAAGGGTCAGACCAGTAAATCCAAACAACAGGCAACACAGCACAAAAGCACAGGCAGAAACACCAACAAACTGGCAGGGAAGACAGGGGGAGGTACAGGTGCTCGGTAATTGGTGGCCTCTAGCATACGCGCCCTACAGGGCAGGTACATGTGCCCTGGCAACGAGAAGATGAGGGGAGCAGAGAAGGAATGGGGACAGGTGATTACTGGAAGAAGCAGCGGCAAAGGGACACGAGAACACGGCGCGCATCATGACAATATTGCATTCTCTTCTGATCATCACCTAAATTTGGGCACCTGTATTTGGCATACACCTATGTCCTCACCAAGGCTTTTCATTTGGGTTCCACACTTGATCCCAGTTCTGGAACTTATATTCCTACCATTCGCTAATTATCAGTTCCCATTTACAGCTCCTATTACCTTTCTCTTTTCAATCACCCCAACCCACCACATTTCTATGCATTTTACTATCTGATCCTTTGGAACTGTTTTTATTGTTCGTAGATCTGGGAACAGGTAAGTACAAACTAGAACTAGAACATGATCATTGATCCACCACAGATTATAATTAAGCTCTCAAAAAGCATTTCTACTTCATAGTAGATATGTATTATTTACAGTTAGGGAATTATAAGTTATTAGATGGGGAGACTCATTTGTAACCTACATCAATAAGCTGAAGCATAGATTTGCTTTAAAGGCATTTCTTGCTATGGAGGATCTGACATGTCCATGCATTACACTAACAGCCTATTCTTTTTAGTGGGGACTGTGTAATACCTCATTTCTATCGTAGTGATGTTATAGCGAAATGAAACACTTGCTGCCAGGTTCATGCACACATTGCAGCCATAATCTACTTGTTTTCCCAAAACCCCTCTATTATCAATGGTTTATCCAAAGCGAAAACCTCTTTGACGAGGACCTTAAGACATCCACCGACATGTCTGTTTTAGTTAAAGCTCTGTAAAATAACAATTCTGGAGCATCTTCTCTTGTAACTCTTTATTGTACGTTTGCTCTGTTATTCCTTCTACAACTTTATTATAAAATAGTCAACTAGTTCTTACCATTCCAGTTGTCAAATTGGGCACATCTCTACCAGCACTGATTGGACGATATCAGACTGGGCAGGGATACAACCTAGTTGTTAACACCCAGTTGACAATTTAGTAATAAATTCCTAAAAGGAGTAACAAAACACACCATAGAGATAGGGAAAACAATTATTTACTAAAACAGACGTGTCAGGAGGAGTCATGAGTCCTCTTTAAGTACAACAAATCAGTCTGATCCTAGTTGTGGTGAATAAAAGTTTTCTTCCTACATTATAAAACTTTCAAGAGCAAGAAAATTAAAGTTATAGGGGGTTATAGGGGTGTTCCTTGCACTTTAAATGGTGGACGAGCCCTCGAAAGTTACCGCTTCAGAACTATGAGTAGGTCGCGCTTATGCACAACTCTCCATTCTGTTCTGTGGAAGTTCCAAGTACAGCCAAACACGCCGCTTACCTGTACTCCCATAGAACAGTAGAGAGTTGTGCACAAGTGCTGCTGCCTGTCCATCCTGAAGCGGAGATTTTCAGGAACCCCCACCTATCACATTTTGATGGCATATCCAATCGAAATGCCATCAAAGTGATATAGGAACACCCCTTTAAGGTTAAGAAATTCTACTTCTACATCCAAGTGTCCTCCATCGTATCCATCATTACGTGGTTTTGAGGACAAGATATTTGGACGCTATCATATTTCTCTGAAGATCTATCTCATAATACAAGTCACCATTAGTTCGTAGTTTAGACCAATGTAACCTTCAACCTCTTCTTACTGCTTCTCACACTATATATAATGTGTTATTCTGTACCTAGTATTTATAGTACAGTACAAATGCCACCAACGTTGAAGGCGTTCACTCGTACAACATAGTTAGATGGAATCCCTATTTACAGTCCCTTGTATGGACGATATTGCTATATCTAATGCATTATTGAAAACCATTGTAACTACACGGATAGAAAGATTAAATAAAAGTGCACCGCGCCAAGAGTCATCTGGGACTGCAGTCAAGACTGCTTTAATCTACAAATCATTGATCACTAGCACAATGGATGGAATACGAGCCAGAAATAGCAGTCTCGTTGTCTCAGCATAATAAATTTAGATGACTGTATGAATGCACAGATCTCCATGTAACCCTTTCCTGCCACAGGCATGATTTGGCTACTTGCCATTGGGTTCTGCTGCCAGATATTGCTTAAAGCCCTGACTTGAAGGCTGTTCTCATCATGATTTTAATGCATACTTAGCTTATATATGAAACGTATGTATAGTTCATACTATTTTGTGCAAATATCTATGTTTTTTCAATGTATACTTTGAAGGGGTTGTCTCACTATAAGGATTGCTTTTTATGTTAAAGATCTTGGAAAAACAAATCACTTTACAATATACTGTATGTCCATTAACAGTGTCCTACCTATTCTGAGATATCCCCTCTTGTATGGGCTGCATCAGCTCCTCAGGTTACTATAGCTACAGACCTGTTTGATCTATCCTGATAGGTTGCCAGCACTGGTTGCTATAGCTACAGAGCTGTTCAATCTCTCATGATAGGCTGCCAGTGCTGGTTGCTATAGCTACAGACCTGGCTTCTACTGCAGCATGGCAGAAGCCAGTAAACACGCCCCTGAATTCAAAATGAAACCAAGAAAACAGGGCTGAGGTGAGATGAATCAGTGTAGTGAGACAACCCCTTTAAATTCATAGTAATCTGTTTTCATACATTTCTATCTATTTTTACTTTAAAAATTTAATTTTGGGGTGGAATGTGTGTCACGGTTCACGCCGCGGTTCCCTGCCCTGGGCCGTCGGCGTGTCGTGCCTTCCTGTGCTTACCTGTCCTGTTCTGTTGCTTCCTGGGGTCCTGTGTGTGCTCTGTTCCTCTTAGGGTGCGCGCGCTGCAGTTTCCTGTCTTTTATAGGTTACTTGTCTCTGTCTACTTGCTCTTTACCTCTGACCCCTGCCTATAAGAGGAGGTTCCTGCCTCTGCTCTGGGTCAGTTCATTGCAGTCTGTTGCTGTGTCCAGCTGCTTCCCATCTTGAGCTCCTGCCAGCATCTCAGGTCTGCTGTTGGAGCCTTTAACCCCTGAGATGCTGGTCCAGTGTCTTTGTCATCTGAGCTCCTGGCCGTCCGTCGGTCGTGTCTGTGTCTCCTGTATCCTGCCGTGTTCCTGTCCTGTATGTGCTCTCCTGTTCCTGCCTTGTTCCCTGGTCTGTACCTGATGTGTTACCCGTCCAGTTCCTGTCGTATCCTGTGGTGCTACGTGTATGTTTAACCCTCCTGTATCCTGCTGTACATGTTCCTGTATTCCACCGCCTGGATTCCTGTCTTGCACCCCGGCTGTCACCGCAGGTAGCCGCGTCAGGGGTAGTGACCTGGGGGTCCCGCAGCCAAGTCCATTCTGCTTTGCGGCGGACTCTGGCAAAGACCAGGGGCTCCTTAGACTCCACTCCCTGGCGTGGTCCTCCAGCTACCACCTCGCCTGCGGTGATCACAGAGGATCCACACCCGGATGTCTGCGGTCGGCGCGTCGGCGTACGTCCGTCGGCGCCACACCATTACAGTATGAACTGACCATGGATCCCGCCGGGGTGACCCTGCCCTCGTCTAGAGCGTCTGCACCCGTTGCCTAGCTCATGGTCCAGCCCAGAGCACCCGTTTGGCCTAGCTCATGGTCCAGCCCAGAGCACCCGTTTGGCCTAGCTCATGGTCCAGCCCAGAGCACCCGTTTGGCCTAGCTCATGGTCCAGCCCAGAGCACCGTTTGGCCTAGCTCATGGTCCAGCCCAGAGCACCCGTTTGGCCTAGCTCATGGTCCAGCCCAGAGCACCCGTTTGGCCTAGCTCATGGTCCAGCCCAGAGCACCGTTTGGCCTAGCTCATGGTCCAGCCCAGAGCACCCGTTTGGCCTAGCTCATGGTCCAGCCCAGAGCACCCGTTTGGCCTAGCTCATGGTCCAGCCCAGAGCACCCGTTTGGCCTAGCTCATGGTCCAGCCCAGAGCACCCGTTTGGCCTAGCTCATGGTCCAGCCCAGAGCACCCGTTTGGCCTCGCTCATGGTCCAGCCCAGAGCACCCGTGTGGCCTAGCTAATGCTCCAGCCCAGAGCACCCGTGTGGCCTAGCTCATGGTCCAGCCCAGAGCACCCGTTTGGCCTAGCTCATGGTCCAGCCCAGAGCACCCGTTTGGCCTAGCTCATGGTCCAGCCCAGAGCACCCGTTTGGCCTAGCTCATGGTCCAGCCCAGAGCACCCGGTTGGCCTAGCTCATGGTCCAGCCCAGAGCACCCGGTTGGCCTAGCTCATGGTCCAGCCCTGAGCCCTCTGAGTCCCCGTGGCTTACGGTCTCGCCCTCTGAGTCCCCGTGGCTTACGGTCTCGCCCTCTGAGTCCCCCCCCCCCCATTTTGGCTAGTGCCCCGTTTGTTTCCTCCTGTGCACTTCCTTATCTAGGTTTTTCCCTATACTGGCTATATTGAGCCCGTTCCTTGGTTTTGGGGTTGCCCCCGTCGCAGTTGCGGGCCCCTGCCCTAGGTGGAACGCCAGGTTTGTGATTTGGAGGGGGAGGAGGGGGCTTTGAGGGGGGGGTACTGTCACGGTTCACGCCGCGGTTCCCTGCCTTGGGCCGTCGGCGTGTCGTGCCTTCCTGTGCTTACCTGTCCTGTTCTGTTGCTTCCTGGGGTCCTGTGTGTGCTCTGTTCCTCTTAGGGCGCGCGCTGCAGTTTCCTGTCTTTTATAGGTTACTTGTCTCTGTCTACTTCCTCTTTACCTCTGACCCCTGCCTATAAGAGGAGGTTCCTGCCTCTGCTCTGGGTCAGTTCATTGCAGTCTTTTGCTGTGTCCAGCTGCTTCCCATCTTGAGCTCCTGCCAGCATCTCAGGTCTGCTGTTGGAGCCTTTAACCCCTGAGATGCTGGTCCAGTGTCTTTGACATCTGAGCTCCTGGCCGTCCGTCCGTCGGTCGTGTCTGTGTCTCCTGTATCCTGCCGTGTTCCTGTCCTGTATGTGCTCTCCTGTTCCTGCCTTGTTCCCTGGTCTGTACCTGATGTGTTACCTGTCCAGTTCCTGCCGTATCCTGTGGTGCTATGTGTACGTTTAACCCTCCTGTATCCTGCTGTACATGTTCCTGTATTCCACCGCCTGGATTCCTGTCTTGAACCCCGGCTGTCACCGCAGGTAGCCACGTCAGGGGTAGTGACCTGGGGGTCCCGCAGCCAAGTCCATCCCGCTTTGCGGCGGGCTCTGGCAAGACCAGGGGCCCATTAGACTCCACTCCCTGCGGTGGTCCCAAGCTACCACCTCGTCTGCGGTGATCACAGAGGATCCACACCCGGATGTCTGCGGTCGGCGCTTTGGCGTACGTCCGTCGGCGCCGCACCGTTACAATGTGTTTGTAAAGAAGGTTTTCTAGTCTACTAGACAGGAATGACTAGTATGCTATGCTACTGGATCCTTCAAAAAAGATATATGGATGTAAAGAAGGTAAAATGTTATCAAAAGTATGGACATTTGCCGTACATTTAATAATTATAGTTTATGGGTACCTCGAATGTTTCATCTATATGCTATTTTGTTTTGATGGACAACACTGGATGAACTACAAAAAATATATACGAAGGCAGCACTTCAAAAAGGATGTGTTTAGCCCTGTTTAGGGCTGAAACATTGCTGCTGTTGGGTCAATAAATCACATCCTTTTAAAAGTGCTGCCTTCGTATACATTTTTTGTATTATATTCCTGACCTTGATCCTGGTCCTGAGGGCGTGCACTCTACTGCTAAGCAGGCTCGGACTGGGCCGCCGGGGGACCGGGGAATCCCCCGGTGGGCCCCGAGCCGCTGCGGGCCCCGGAGGCAGTGCCGTCGCTCCCCGGGGCCCGTCCGCGCATCCGGTCACTGAACGCCCGGGACCCGCGTCCCGAGCGCTCAGAGACCGGCCCGGGAGTTGGGGACTAATGTCCCCGGCTCCCGGGGCTGCGCGGTGTCAGCGGAGCACAGCGCCACTAGCACTGCGCTCCGCTGATCTCCCCGGCAGGCTGAAGCATTTAGGCCTTCAGCCTGCCGGGGCCCCCCCCCG
>JAODAL010030627.1:0-49636 GCA_025379985.1 Phyllomedusa bahiana
ATAAAAAATCACAGAGCTCAGCTTCTCCCCTTCATATAACCCTATATTACAGAGCTCGCTTCTCTCCTCTTCATTAACCCCAATATCACAGATCAAGCTTCTCTCCCCTATCATAAACCCTAATATCACAAGGGTCGTTCTCTCTTCATTTAAAAAACCCTTTTATTTCACAGAGCTCGCTTTTTCTCCCCTTCATATAACCCTATTATCACAGAGCTCAGCTTCCTTCTATCTTAACCCCAATATCACAGATCTCAGCTTCTCTCCCCTATCATATAACCCATATATCACAGAGCTCAGTTTTCTCTTCTATATAAACCTTATATATACAGAGCCAGCTTCTCTCCTCTATCATATAACCCTAATATCACAGGCGCTTTCTCCCCCCCATATAACCCTATATATCACAGAGCTCAGCTTCTCTCCTCTATCATATAACCCTATATATCACAGATCACAGCTTCTCTCCTCTATCATATAACCCATATATCACAGAGCTCAGCTTCTCTCTTCTATCATATAACCTTATATATCACAGAGCTCAGCTTCTCTCCTCTATCATATAACCCTATATATCACAGAGCTCAGCTACGCTATCACATAAATATATAAATCAGATCTCAGCTTCTCTCCTCTATCATATAACCCTATATATCACAGAGCTCAGCTTCTCTCTTCTATCATATAACCTTATATATCACAGAGCTCAGCTTCTCTCCTCTATCATATAACCCTATATATCACAGATCTCAGCTTCTCTCCTCTATCATATAACCCTATATATCACAGAGCTCAGCTTCTCTCCTCTATCATATAACCCTATATATCACAGATCTCAGCTTCTCTCCTCTATCATATAACCCTATATATCACAGAGCTCAGCTTCTCTCCTCTATCATATAACCCTATATATCACAGAGCTCTTCTCCTCTATCATATAACCCTATATATCACAGAGCTCAGCTTCTCTCCTCTATCATATAACCCTATATATCACAGAGCTCAGTTTCTCTCCTCTATTATATAACCCTATATATCACAGAGCTCAGCTTCTCTCCCTCTATCATATAGTCCTATATATCACAGAGCTCAGCGTATCTCCTCTATCATAAACCTAATATCACAGAGCTCAGCTCCTCTCCTCTATCATATAACCCTATATATCACAGAGCTCAGCTCCTCTCCTCTATCATATAACCCTATATATCACAGAGATTTTCTCCTCTATCATATAACCCTATATATCACAGAGCTCAGCTTCTCTCCTCTATCATATAACCCTATATATCACAGAGCTCAGTTTCTCTCCTCTATTATATACCCCTATATATCACAGAGCTCCGCTTCTCTCCTCTATCATATAACCCTATATATCACAGAGCTCAGCTTCTCTGCCTCTATCATATAACCCTATATATCACAGAGCTCAGCTCCTCTCCCTCTATCATATAACCCTATATATCACAGAGCTCATCTTCTCTCCCTCTATCATATAACCCTATATATCACAGAGCTCAGCTTCTCTCCTCTATCATATAACCCTATATATCACAGAGCTCAGCTCCTCTATCATATAACCCTATATATCACAGAGCTCAGCTTCTCTCCCTCTATCATATAACCCTATATATCACAGAGCTCAGCTTCTCTTCTCTATCATATAACCCTATATATCACAGAGCTCAGCTTCTCTCCTCTATCATATAACCCTATATATCACAGAGCTCAGCTTCTCTATCATATAACCCTATATATCACAGAGCTCAGCTCCTCTCCTCTATCATATAACCCTATATATCACAGAGCTCAGCTTCTCTCCTCTATCATATAACCCTGTATTTCACAGAGCTCAGCTTCTCCCCTCTATCATATAACCCTATATATCACAGAGCTCAGCTTCTCTCCCTCTATCATATAACCCTATATATCACAGAGCTCAGCTTCTCTCCTCTATCATATAACCCTATATATCACAGAGCTCAGCTTCTCTCCTCTATCATATAACCCTATATATCACAGAGCTCAGCTTCTCTCCTCTATCATATAACCCTATATATCACAGAGCTCAGCTTCTCCTTTTTTTTTTTATTCTGTTTTTATTAAGAATAATAATTTGTATCAACATTCATGGACTGCAAGCCATGTTTAACCTGTGTACACATATATACAGAACTCGTGGTGATAACAAGTATGGCATGGTGTTGTATACGTCATTATACATGAGCCTCCCGGTACAGACTACAAGAAAAAAGGAATAGTTGTCTCAAAGACATGATACATGTCGTACACATGGAGCACGTTAGAAACTTGTGAGGGCGATGTCCCCTACGGTGTGTACAGCTACATCCTGTCCACGTCACTGTGTACTTTAACAAAGAAAGCATATAAGATACTAGAACATGTAAGAATAGGAAAGGAAGGGAAGGAGGGAGGGGGCAGGAGGAACATACCTAGGGGAAGCTACCTGTGACTCAGATGTCCTGCACATCCCATAGAGGACCAACAACCTAATGATCACCCATCTAGTGGGACTGCATTCGTTGTCACAATGCCGAATTTGTTCATTGATTTGCCATGTACCACGTGGTAAATTGGAAACAGTGTTTTATTTTTGTTTTGATATGTGCGGGAAGAAGATTAATAAAGGTGGACCATATTTGAAAGAAATGTTGTACCCGTTGTTCCTTCTGTAGTGCCAGTTCCACCCAGTCCATC
Organism: Phyllomedusa bahiana; assembly: GCA_025379985.1. Lineage (NCBI taxonomy): Eukaryota > Metazoa > Chordata > Amphibia > Anura > Hylidae > Phyllomedusa > Phyllomedusa bahiana. The sequence continues at coordinate 2,716 of JAODAL010030627.1, forward strand.
CGAAATATGTGGGACAATTTGTCCAAAAATAATTTCAGAGTTGGTGAGCTGGGTTGAATCCAACTCTGAAGAATGGCCTTTCGTGCTGTTGCTGCAATATAGAACAGTAGTTTTTTATGTGTTTTTGGATAGGGGGTATATTCCTTTGGAAGTATACTAAAAAGGGCCCATAGGTCTGAATTGGGGCAGTATGGCAGTAGGTTCCTAAGGGTAAAAGATTGGACACTGAACCAGAAAGTGTGGATCTCCGGACAATGCAATAAGTCTGACTTTGGGGAGTTGCATTTTAAACATGCATAATTGTCGGAGTGTCCCATCAAGAATCCTCGGTGTGGTGAGATATAGGACTATGCGTGATCTTGAATGCCATTTCCCAATACATCATGGAGGGTAAGTATTTGGCCGCTTACGATAGAGTGGTCTATAAGGAATCAGGCGTCAGCAGGTCCAGCTTACCGGTCCAGTATGCCACACTGCATTTTGGAATAATCAAGTGGCGTGCCCAGTAGGTTATAGAAGTTAGTGGTTAGGCGTTTTCTGCGTTGTGAGGTTGGTGTGATCCATAAGAATGGGTCATTTCTTAAAGGGGATTTGCCACCAGACCAAGTACTGACCTCCGTTCAGTATGACAGCAAGATGTCAACAAATCACGCTGAGTCATGAAGCTGCAGTGGAGAGAGGGAGAGGGGAGGGGAGGGGGGAGTGAGGAATCCAAAGGGAGCGTCTCAAAACTTAGGTGAACTAATAAACAGTACAACAGTGGATTCAATACAGCAAGACACAGGCTCAGACTGCACTGTCAGGAAGAGCCTTATCTGCTAAGAAGCTAATGTAATGTAAACAAATCAGGAGCTGACAGACACACACAGCCAGAGCACAGAGCCAGAGCACACAGCCAGAGCACAGAGCCAGAGCACACAGCCAGAGCACAGAGCCCTGCATAAGGGAATCCTGTGACATCTTCACTCAAATAATCAAACTATAACTTGTGAATTCTGTATACAAAAGAGAACACCTATTCTACACAGCAGATTGAAAGCTTCTTCATCAGATAAAGCAGGGATCTAATAACACTACAGCTAGTTATTCTGTATACAAAAGAAAACATATTGCTACCCGGTGCCTTAAAAGACCATTCATTCTGCCTGTCATCAGCTCCTGGGTCCTGACTAGGGGAAGCTTTGTGGTAACCAAGGGGGTTGAGAAATGCTGTAGCTCTCAAAGTTTTCACTTTTTTTAATCACATATATTTAGAAAAGTGAATAAATACCCATTTTGGAGGTTCCCACGTCAACATTACATGGTAGCAAAACCCCTTTAACCCCATATTCCCTATCACCTTCTGTACATAGCTACAAGCTTGAAGTTAGTGAAAGGGCTGGGGCCCGAGTAGTGGGAATTTGAGCTGGGCTTCATTAAAAGGGTCGCCTGGTGTTTCTATTCACAAGGTCCGCCACCCGTTGAATGCCCTGTGTGTGCCAGATCTGTAGGAGGCCTACCTTCATGGAAGTTTGGGTTTTTAACAAGGGGCAAAAGAAGGGAATAATGTGGATTTAGTTTCAAAATTTGATGCGCTTTAGTCCAGGCTCTCCATGTTGATATAATCAGCGGATTATGTATGATTTCTAAGGGGAGGGCCTTATATGGGAGGTGCAGGAGACTGGTCAGCGAAATGCTTGGTGTAAATTATTACATAGTTACATAGTTACATAGTTTGGAAGGCTGAAAAAAGACAAGACGTCCATCCAGTTCAGCCTATTTCGCTACAGTGTTGATCCAGAGGAAGGCAAAAAACCCCAATGAGGTAGAAGCCAATTGTCCTCATTTTAGGGAAAAAATTCCTTCCCGACTCCAATCTGGCAATCGGAATAAATCCCTGGATCAACGACCCTTCTCCAGAATCCTGGTCACTATAACTTGTTATATTATTACATCTAGAAATGTATCCAGACCCTTCTCCAGAATCCTGGTCACTATAACTTGTTTATATTATACATCTAGAAATGTATCCAGACCTTCTCCAGAATCCTGGTCACTATAACTTTTATATTATTAACATCTAGAAATGTATCCCGACCCTTCTCCAGAATCCTGGTCACTATAACTTGTTCTATTATTACATCTAGAAATGTATCCGAACCCTTCTCCAAAATCCTGGTCACTATAACTTGTTCTATTATTACATCTAGAAATGTATCCAGACCCTTCTCCAGAATCCTGGTCACTATAACTTGTTATATTATTACATCTAGAAATGTATCCAGACCCTTCTCCAGAATCCTGATCACTATAACTTGTTATATTATTACACTCTAGAAATGTATCCAGACCCTTCTCCATAATCCTGTTCACTATAACTTGTTCTATTATTACATCTAGAAATGTATCCAGACCCTTCTCCAGAATCCCGGTCACTATAACTAGTTAAATTATTACATCTAGAAATGCATCCAGACCCTTCTCCAGAATCCTGGTCACTATAACTTGTTATATTATTACATCTAGAAATGTATCCCGACCCTTCTCCAGAATCCTGGTCACTATAACTTGTTCTATTATTACATCTAGAAATGTATCCAGACCCTTCTCCAGAATCCTGGTCACTATAACTTGTTCTATTATTACATCTAGAAATGTATCCAGACCCTTCTCCAGAATCCTGGTCACTATAACTTGTTATATTATTACATCTAGAAATGTATCCAGACCCTTCTCCAGAATCCTGGTCACTATAACTTGTTATATTATTACACTCTAGAAATGTATCCAGACCCTTCTCCACAATCCTGGTCACTAGAACTTGTTCTATTATTACATCTAGAAATGTATCCAGACCCTTCTCCACAATCCTGGGGACTATAACTTGTTATACTATTACATGTAGAAATGTATCCAGACCCTTCTCCAGAATCCTGGTCACTATAACTTGTTGTATTCTTAACATCTAGAATGTATCCAGACCCATCTCCAGAAATCCTGGTCACTATAACTTGTTATATTATTACATCTAGAAATGTATCCAGACCCTTCTCCAGAATCCTAGTCACTAGAGCTTGTTATATTATTACATCTAGAATGTATCCAGACCCTTCTCCAGAATCCCGGTCACTATAACTTGTTATATTACATCTAGAAATGTATCCAGACCCTTCTCCAGAATCCCAGTCACTATAACTTGTTCTATTATTACACCTAGAAATGTATCCAGACCTTCTCCAGAATCCCGGTCACTATAACTTGTTATATTATTACATCTAGAAATGTATCCAGACCCTTCTCCAGAATCCCGGTCACTATAACTTGTTATATTATTACATCTAGAAATGTATCCAGAGCCTTTTGAACTCTATTAGTGAATTCACCATGACAAGTTCCTCTGACAGAGAGTTCCACAGTCTCACTGCTCTAACAGTAAGAAATCCCTTTCTATGTTTATGTAGAAACTTTCGTTCCTCTAGACGTAGAGGATGCCCCCTTGTTCTAGATACAGTCCTGGGTATAAATAAATCTTGAGAGAGATCTCTATATTGTCCCTTATATATTTATACATATTTATTATGTCCCTCCGAAGCCGTCTTTTCTCTAAACTAAATAACCCTAATCTTGCTAATCTTTCTGGGTACTGTAGTCCGCCCAGTCCTTTTATTATTTTTGTTGCCCGCCTTTGTACCTGTTCAAGCTCTACAATGTCTTTCCTGTGCACTGGTGCCCAAAACTGTACACAATATTCCATGTGTGGTGACTTGTGACCAGTGACTTGTATAATGGGAGAATAATGTTCTCATCATGTGCATCTATGCCCCTTTATACAACCCATGATCCTATTTGCCTTGGCAGCTGCTGCCTGACACTGGCTGCTACAGTTAAGTTTACTGTCCACCAGGATTCCCAAGCCCTCACCATGTTACTTTTACCCAGCGCTTTTCCATTAACATGTAAACATGTAATGGTTTTTTCCTCCCCATGTGCATAACCTTGCATTTATCTGTGTTAAACCTCATCTGCCATTTCTCTGCCGAGGCCTCCAACTTATCCAGATCCCTTTGTAATAACAATTATCCTCTATTGTGTTGATTACTTTACAGAGCTTAGTATCATCTGCAAAGATCGATATTCTACTGTGCAATCCATATGTAAGATCATTAATGAAAATATTAAAGAGGATAGGGCCCAATACTGACCCTTGTGGTACCCCACTAGTAACAGGGATCCAGTCTGAGTATGCACCGTTAATTACCAACCTTTGTTTTCTATCAGTGAACCAGTTGCTTACCCACTTGCACACATTTTCCCCCAGTCCAAGCATTCTCATTTTACTTACCAACCTTTTATGTGGAACAGTATGAAATGCTTTAGATAAATCCAAATATATGGCATCCAGTGCCTCACCCTGATCTAGTCTAGAACTAACTTCCTCATAGAAGCTGATGAGATTAGTCTGACAGGACCGATCCTTCATAAACCCATGCTGGAATGGGATTACACATTTATTTTCAGTGAGATAGTCCCAGATAGCATCTCTAAGAAAACCTTCAAACATTTTACCCACAACAGAGGTTAAGCTTACCGGCCTATAGTTTCCTGGATCACTTTTTGACCCCTTTTTGAATATTGGCACCACATTTGCTATGCGCCAATCCTTTGGGACATATCCCGTTACTAGACTGTCCATAAATATTAAGAATAGGAGCCTACCTATCACATTACTTAACTCCATTAGGACACATGGGTGTATACCATCAGAACCTGGGGATTTGTCTATTTTAATTTTCTTTAGGCAGAGCTGCACTTCTTCCTGGGTTAGACAAGAAACATTTAAGATGGAGGTTACCTCATCCGTCTTCTCAACAACAGGAAGCTCATCCTCCTCCTTGGTAAATACAGAGGAGAAAAAAATTGTTTAGTAGGTTTGCTTTTTTCTCATCGCCCTCTATAGTACTCTCCCTCAGTACTTTTCAAAGGGTCTACATTTTCTGTTTTAATCTTTTTACTATTTATATAGTTAAAACATATTTTGGGGTTAGTTTTACTTCCTATGGCAATATGTCTTTCTGTCTCTAGTTTTGCTGTCTTTATCATTATTTTACATATTTTATTTTTTTCCTTATAGCATTTTAGCGCCTCTTCACTGCCCTCCTGTTTTAGTAGGTGAAACGCTTTCTTTTTGTTTTTTATTGCCTCTTTTACATCTCTGTTGATCCACATTGGGTTTTTTCTGTTTCTAATTATTTTATTACCATAAGGCATGGGCGTCGCTAGGCAATAATGTTCGGGGCACAAGCCCCGAACAGCCCTGCCTGTGCCCCGAACCTCAGATCGTCGGCAGCTGCATGTGTCTCCCCTGGACGCACATGCAGCTCAGGGTTGTAAGTAAGAGCCTGCGGGGAGGCAGGGAGACTGCCCGGGGTGTCGGGCGCTTAGGAGGGGGGAGGGGGCCGGCTGCTCACTCACTGAAGTTCCTGACTCTGTGCCCTGCAGCCATGTCCAGCACAAGAGTCAGGAAGTTCAGCCTCATACAGCCAGTGAGAGGCTCCGCCCCCTGCCGTGCTCGGATCCGCCCCCTGTCGTGTTCGGCTCCGCCCCCTGTCTTGCTCCCGGGTCCCACACCATCTCCTGCCTGCAGCTACAGTGATTTCGTTATGGATTCAACAGAAGCTTCCACAGGTGCCCGTATCATGAAGGCCTCAAGTGAGTGAGTAGCCTCACTGTAGAGACCAATGCTAGATAGTATAATAGTGAAACAACATGAATGTGAACTAAATGTATAAATGTCTGTGCATGTATACATATGTGTATGTGTCTATACATGTGTGTGTATGTGTATGCATGTGTGTGTATGTGTATGCATGTGTGTGTATGTGTATACTTGTGTGTGTGTGTCTATACATGTGTCTGTGTGTGTATGTGTATACGTGTGTATGTGTATACATGTGTGTGTGTATGTGTATACATGTGTGTGTATGTGTATGTGTATGCATGTGTGTATGTGTATACATGTGTGTATGTCTATACATGTGTGTGTATGTGTATGCATGTGTGTATGTGTATACATGTGTGTATGTGTATACATGTGTGTGTATGTCTATACATGTGCGTGTATGTGTATGCATGTGTGCATATGTGTATACATATGTGTGTATGTCTATACATGTATGTGTACACATGTGTGTATGTGTATGCATGTGTGTATGCATGTGTGTGTATGTCTATACATGTGTGTATGTGTATACATATGTGTATACATATGTGTATGTGTCCATACATATGTGTATGTGTCTATACATGTGTATACATATGTGTATGTGTCTATACATATGTGTATGCATGTGTGTGTATGTGTATACATGTGTGTATGTGTATACATGTGTGTGTATGTGTATATATGTGCGTGTATGTGTATGCATGTGTGTATGTCTATACATGTGTGTGTATGTCTATACATGTGTGTGTATGTGTATGTACGTGTGTGTATATGTATGTATGCAAATGTGTATGTACTGTATGTACACAAATTTTACAATATCACCTCATTCACGTGACTAAAACATAATCCTGCCTGTTTGTCCCTTACACATGTAAACTACAACCTGATGATGAATTCTATTTGAATAGAATTTTTATTCCTGTCATTTGTCAGGGTTGCCTAATGTTTTTAGCTGCTGCAGCCAGGCTAAGGCTAGGTTTACACGGCGTAACTGCAGGGTACATTTTGCGGCGTATTTGCACATCAATACACTCAATATGTGCCCCACAATTATGGTAATCCATTGCTCTCATAGAGAACTATGAATTACGTCTGTCTCCTCCCATACAATACGATCGTATCGTACGCCTGGGGAGAGAAGGGACAGGTCACTTCTTCGTGGCGCTTACGTGGCGCTGATGATTGTAGTGAATGGAGCCGGCCCCCTGAACAGCGCACACTTCCAAAACGCACAGCGTACTGAGACGTGTAGAGAACATGCGGCAGTACACCATGTGAACATGGCCTAAGGGTATGTTCACACAGCGTACCTGTGCGCACCGCTATACGGCCACCTCCCATCCACTTTCACTTCTCCCCCTGAAAGAAGTGGCCTGTCACTTATTTTTATGGGCGGGTTCTGTGTTCCAGGGAAAACAACCAGGAACCAGAGCCCTCACCGCTATGATTTTACCGTATTTGTGGGGCGCACTTTGGACGCATTACAGCAGTTATGCCCCAAAAATACACTGTGTATGTTCACACCACGTAATGTTGGTCTGTAGTTCGGCGTGTAATTGCGCTTCAATACACCCGACATACGGACCGACATTATGGTAATTCATAGGTCTCACTGAGAGCCAGGATTACCCGTTCAGGGGAGAATAAATATCAGAGGGAAGCGCTGGCTACAGTTTTTTTTCTGTAAAAATACATGCTGCAGTTCACAATGGGGCGTGAAAAATGCTGTGTGAACTCCGCCCTAGTGAGCAAAACTTAACACAAAGGGCCCGGGCCCCGGATGTTTTGGGACCCTAGCAACGCTCCTGCCATAAGGTATGTACCTCTCACAGTGAGCGCCTAAGATGTTTTTAAAAATATCCCATTTATTATTTGTTCTGCCATTTTTAAACACCTTGACCCAGTCAATTTGGTTTAGGGCCTCCCTAAGCAGAATAGAATTAGCCTTCCTGAATTTCAGTGTTTTTGTGGCTCCTTGACAAAAAACTATTGAAGAATAATTGGAATTTTATTATATTGTAGTCACTATTTCCTAGGAGCCCTCCAACCTGAACCTTTGTTACTCTGTCAGATCTATTAGTCATTATTAAGTCTAGAAGGGCATTTTCTCTAGTAGGTTCCTTCACCATTTGGGAAAAGTAATTATCATTAGTTATTGACAAAAACCTGTTTCCTTTATAAGAGCTACAGGTTTCAGTTTCCTAACTGATGTCTAGATAGTTAAAGTCGCCCATAATAACAACCTCATTATGATTAGCTGCCTCATCTATCTTCCATGGGTTCTGTTATATTTGGGGGCCTATAGTAAACCCCTATTAGTATTATATTATTGTTATTACCCCCATGTACACTCACCGGCCACTTTATTAGGTACACCTGTCCAACTGCTCGTTAACACTTAATTTCTAATCAGCCAATCACATGGCGGCAACTCAGTGCATTTAGGCATGTAGACATGGTCAAGACAATCTCCTGCAGTTCAAACCGAGCATCAGTATGGGGAATAAAGGTGATTTTAGTGCCTTTGAACGTGGCATGGTTGTTGGTGCCAGAAGGGCTGGTCTGAGTATTTCAGAAACTGCTGATCTCCTGGGATTTTTACGCACAACCATCTCTAGGGTTTACAGAGAATGGTCCGAAAAAGAAAAAACATCCAGTGAGCGGCAGTCCTGTGGGCGGAAATGCCTTGTTGATGCCAGAGGTCAAAGGAGAATGGGCAGACTGGTTCGAGCTGATAGAAAGGCAACAGTGACTCAAATAGCCACCCGTTACAACCAAGGTAGGCAGAAGAGCATCTCTGAACGCACAGTACGGCGAACTTTGAGGCAGATGGGCTACAGCAGCAGAAGACCACACCGGGTGCCACTCCTTTCAGCTAAGAACAGGAAACTGAGGCTCCAATTTGCCCAAGCTCATCGAAATTGGATAGTAGAAGATTGGAAAAACGTTGCCTGGTCTGATGAGTCTCGATTTCTGCTGCGACATTCGGATGGTAGGGTCAGAATTTGGCGTCAACAAAATGAAAGCATGGATCCATCCTGCCTTGTATCAACAGTTCAGGCTGGTGGTGGTGGTGTCATGGTGTGGGGAATATTTTCTTGGCACTCTTTGGGCCCCTTGGTACCAATTGAGCATCGTTGCAACACCTTGTTGAATCTATGCCACGAAGAATTGAGGCAGTTCTGAAGGCAAAAGGGGGTCCAACCCGTTACTAGCATGGTGTACCTAATAAAGTGGCCGGTGAGTGTATATTTACCCATAATGATTCCACCTGTTAATTTCCTGTATCTATATCTTCCCGCAGTGTTGGCTTCAGACAGGATTTTACATAGAGACAGACACCTCCCCCCTTCCGGTGTTTATGGTCACTTCTAAATAGACTATAACCCTGTAAGTTAACCGCCCAGTCGTAGCTCTCGTCCAGCCATGTCTCAGTTATCCCCACTATGTCATATTTTTCTTCAGCAATTAGTAATTCTAGTTCATTTATTTTGTTGGTCAGACTCCTGGCATTGGTCAGCATGCAATTTAGAGATTTTTCAGCTTTTATTCCTTTCTTCCTATTCTTTTTAACTATTGCTACAACCCCTCCCTCCACTCCACCCCCTGATTTATTTCTAATTCACAGCTCTCTATCTTCACTATCTTGCACACTATATGTATAGTTGCCCTCCCCCCAGTCCCTATTTTAAATATTCCTCCAAATTCCTGGCCATTATATCCCCCAAAACAGCTGCACCCTCCCAATTTAGGTGCAGCCTGTCCCTAGCATAGAGTCTGTAGCCAAGACAGAAGTCAGCCCAGTTCTCCAAAAACCCAAATCCCTCTTTCCTACACCAATTTTTGAGCCACTTATTCACCTCTCTAATCTCCCTCTGCCTCTCTGGTGTGGCTCGTGGAACAGGTAATATTTCTGAAAATATTACCCTGGAGGTCCTTGCCTTGAGCTTTTGGCCTAAGTCCCTGAAATCGTTTTTAAGGACACTCCACCTACCTCTAACTTTGTCATTAGTGCCAATGTGGACCATGACAGCTGGATTCTCACCAACTCCACCCAGTAATCTGTCAACCCGATCCGCGATATGTCGAACTGGGGCCCAGGGTAAACAACATACTGTTCGACAATCCCAGTCTTTGTGACAGATTGCCCTGTCTGTTCCCCTAATAATGGAGTCCCCAACTATGAGCCCCTGTCAAGCCTGCTCTGCACTCCTATTCCCCATCTTACGGGAGCAGACGGGGGTATTGTCTTGTTGCAGCAGTGTTATTTCTGAGCCGACATCCCCTCATTAGCCAATATTGCAATTTGTTGGGGTGTGCCAGATCAGGACTAGCCTCTGTGACACTTTTCCCTCTAACCTTCTTTCTGTTACCCAGCTAGCTGCCTCATGCCCCTGCACCTCCATGCTGACATCCTCCCCAGCATCTACACCTGCGAGTGATTGCTCAGTTAGCAGCAAACTCGCTTCCAAGTTGGCAATGGATCTAAGTTTTGCCACTTGCTCACTTAGATCCAGGATACGGGCTTCTAAATGTGCAGTGTGCACACATCTTGCACAGCAGTATGGACCCTCGAACTGTTGTTCAAGAATGGCATACATTGCACAGGTTGTGCACTGGACGGCATTGTCAATCATGATAAATACAATTATAATAATAAGCATTATGATACTGTCCCCTCTAAACTCCCCAAATCTAAACTCCCTCAATATTAAGTCTCCACACTTAAAAAAGACACACTTATAAAGAAGACACACTCGCAGGCTTGCCCACTCGCTCTAATACTTAGATTTCAACCTTTTTCCCAATGCTGTTTGGCAGTGCTATTGCAAACCTCTTTCAGGAAAGATCTAATGTGGGGTCAGCAAAGGTCTTTACATTGACTATCCAGTCCCTCACTATTCTGAGCTGTGATGCTAGGTTATATAAATGTATTTGTGGGAAGTTTATGCCTCCATTTGACCGGTGTTGGGCCAGGACGATCATGCTGGTTCTAGGTCTGCGGTTGTTCCAAATAAAAAAAGAAATATTTTCGGGATTGATTGTATTTCTTTGGATTTGAGGAATATTGGCAGAGAATGCATTAGATATAGAACTATAGGGAAAATAATCATTGTAATTAAATTCGCCCTCCCTAGTAGGGATAGAATCAGCTTTTTCCAGGTGGAGAATAATCTTTCAGTCTCTGTTATGAATGGGAGGATGTAATATTTATATAGCATGTTACAGTTTCTGGGAATTTGTACTCCCAGATATGAAAGTGAGTCGACTTCCAAGCAAACGGGTAATAGAAGGACCACATAGCGTTGGAAGGACCATGTAAAAGCAAATCTTCCGATTTGTCCTCGGTGACCCTGAAGCCTGACAGGGAGCCATAAAGCCTGAGGTCCTCCAAGATATTTGGAAGCCTATTTTCAGGGTCAGTGATGTACAGCATGATATCATCAGCAAAAGCCGATATTTTAACTTGCTGGGTACCGATATGAACCCCCTCAAAAGGGGTAATTATTTTGAGGTAATGTATGAGGGGGTCGACGGACAAGTTGAAAAGGAGGAGAGATAAGGGGCAGCCCTGTCGAGTGCCTCTATGTGTGGGGATTTGAGTTGGGGGAAAGTTACTTAGGCTATGTTTCCACGGTTTAAAATTGGACGTATTTCAGTCCGTAATTACGCGCCGGAGTGCGCTATTTATGACTGGGATACGTCCCTGTCATTACGGTAATCCACAGTTCTCATAGAGAACTATGGATTATGTCTCCTGTCCCTGCGGAGCGACTCCTCCGGGCGGGGGGATACTTGAGATGTGAATTATCAGCGGCGTATACGCGCCGCTGGCAATGCAAGTCTATGGGCCGGCGTGGTGCCGGCCCCCCGCTCCCGCCCCCGCTCCCGCCCCGGCCACACGGCGTAATTGCGGGGCGTAATTATGTCCTGCATTTAAGCAGTGTGAACATAGCATTGTATGGCAGCCCGATTGGCAATTACCGAGAAAGGATGGGAATTGGGTGCCAAAACCCCTGTGTCTGAGGCAGGTGGCAAGGAATTCCCACGACGCCGAGTCAAACGCTTTCTCTGTGTCAAGACTGAGAAGCATTGTTTTCGGGTGTTTATGATCCTTGTGTCGAACGGTGGCTGCTACTGCCATTTGTATTCCTACGGTTGAATGTCTGTTTCTAAGGAAACCCATTTGGGAAGGGGATAACAAAGGACTCAATGGGCGACATGTATGAATCTCGCCACGTCGGTGCCGAGGTGCGCTCATACATGCGGTGTAAAGTCCGCCGTGCCTCGCCAGTGTGTGAGGCGCAGTGCGGGACTTAGGCGCAGTGCGGGACTGCACCTAATATTCGCCGTCCGAGGAGGTGCGCTCATACATGCGGTGGAAAGTTCACCGCGCCTCGCCAGTGTGTGGGGCGCTGTGTGGGACTTAGGCGCAGTGCGGGACTGCGCCTCACATGTATTCCAATTCGAGACAGATTTGAGAAATCATTAAAGATGTCCGTGCGGCATGGAGTATGAATCAAAAAATCGCCTTTATAAAGGCGTAAAACATTCTCTGAAAAAAGAGCTCAAACCTACTAAAAAAAAATAAAAATAACTTTCCAGAAATCTAGAATGGCGCTACATCGGGAATTTGGATATTGAAAATTGCCGGGAAATACAGTAATTCAAATTCTGTAAGCTCTTCTCATTGGTTGGCAGAAACCAGCCAATCAGAATAGGATCAACAGTGACCCATTAAAGCCAAAGGAGAAGTATTGACCAATCAAAATCAAAGGCAGGACAGTTCAAAATACAGTAAAAATGCAGAAAATAGCTGATTGGTTGAGCTAGCAGGGGCTTGGCAATCCTGGCCAATCAGAATAGGAGCGACAGTGGCCCATTAAAACCTATGGAGAACTATTGACCAATCAAAATCAAATGCGGGACATTCAAAATACAGTAAAAATGCAGAAAAGAGCTGATTGGTCGAACTAGCGGGGGCTTGGCTATCTCGGCCAATCAGAGTGTGAGTTACTTGTTCCATTATAGACTATGGCCAGATCGGGGCAATGAAATCTCGGCTCTCAGCTCCGTGCGGCATGGAGTATAATGAAAAAAATCATTTTTATTAGGTGTAAAATATTATCTGGAAAAGAGCTGAAACCTTCTATAAACATAAATCAATCAAATCACTAACAACGCGTTTGTCGCCGTCACCGGTGCTACATTAGGAATTGCGATATAGAGAATTGCCGGGAAATACAGTAATTCAAATTCTGTAAGCTCTTCTCATCGGTCGGCAAAAACCAACCAATCAGAATAGGAGCGACAGGAAACCATTATAAGCTATGGAGAAGTATGGACCAATCAAATGAAAAGGCGGACAGTTCAAAATACAGTAAAAAAGGCAGAAAAGAGCTGATTGGTTGAGCCCAGGCGGCAGATATGAATCCACCAATCATATGTAGTGCATCTATTTTGAATGGAGAAAGAAGGGCGCGATAGAAGGGCGCCCTAAAAGTTATTATTGTCTATGGGAAATATTCTAGTCCTTTGATTGGTTGGTGGGAAGAGGGGCTCGTCCTGCTTAGCCAATCAGTGGGTGAGCTACCTTCTCATAGAGTTCTATGGGAAAAAGAAATGCAGAGCGAGCTCTGTTTGTGATTGGCTAAGTTAAAAGAGGAGCGGTTATTTGGACCAATGGGAGAGCGAGCGACGCTCCTATGGGTTTTCTAATGCAAGCTGTAATAAAACTGTACATGCCCGAAATAAAATGATAAGACTCCCAAAGTTGTACTGATCTGTATATAAAATGATCAATAATATGAGGGTAACGAAAAAAAAAATTAATTCAATAAATTCATTTTTATTTCTTTATTTTCGTTAGCCAATGATCAATAGTATGGGTGTAACGAAAATAAAGAAATAAAAATGAGCCGCCGCACGGCGCTGAGCGCCGAGATTTCTCTTGCGATCTTCTATGTTTTCTCTCATGTTCCGTTCTCGATTCACTTCGCCTCCGCCGGATCATTTAGACCAGCTTGAACTAGGTCTGCCTGTCGGCGCTGGCGAGCGCTGCAATGCGCCGCACTTTGCCGACCCGCGATCGTACATGCCTCGGAGTTTTCGAGCACGCCGCGTCCCGCCCCAGAACGCCCAAACCGCTCCCACACCGCGCCCATTGCCCGCCGCTTCAGCCGAAGTGGCGAACACTGCGCCTAACATCGCATCCCTGCGTCCGACAGCGGATTCAGGTTTGTGAGGCGCAGTATATGCCAGAAAACAGGCGTAAATCCCGTTCATATATGTCGCCCAATATGTCTTGTAGACTGTCCGCCAGGATTTTATATAAGATTTTATAATCCTGATTCAAAAGTGAGATAGGTCTGTAAGATTGTGTCCGCTCAGTGTCCCTGCCAGGCCCCAGGATCAGTATTGTTTATGACGACAAGAATTCAGCCGATACAATTGTCCTCTGTAAACCCCGTTTGTAAGGTGTGGGGTGATGTGGGGCGTTAGAATCTTGGAATATTCTGCAGAGAGCTCATCAGGGCCTGGGGTTTTATTGTTAGGCAAGTTTTTGGCCAAAGCCACCCCACCCTCGGTTAGTTCTGTTTCAAGATATTCCTTAAAGGGAATGTGTCGCAATTTTTTTCTTTCAATAATGTGTGTGTTTTCTATAACCTTTTTATTTTTTAGTTGCAGTAATTTTTAGGGTGAGCTTGTATAGACAGTTATTACTGATACTTGCTTGTACAGAGTACTGCCCTCTTTAGAAGCAGCTCTGTACTGTGTGATTGCACGACACACAGGGAGCAGCAGTAAAGCAATCACTGTGCACAGGGCCGCCGATAGGGCAGTACAACCGGTACTACCGTACCGGGCCCGGGCGATCTGTGAAGCCAGGGGGGGCCGCCGCTGCCGGCAGACTCCGCCCCCTTGCTTCACAGAGGCTCCCTCTTAATTGTATGCACGTCCGTGCGACGCGCATACAATTAAGCTGTATGGAGGAGCAGGGAGAGCTGTGCGCTCCCTGCCCCTGCCGTACATCGCTCAGCAGGCGGCGCGGCGGAATTGACGTCATCGTGCTGCCTGCCGAGCTTCCTGTCCCCAGCCCCAAGCCTAAAGCAGCAGGCTTGGGGCCTGGGAGCGGACGGAGGCGCCGGGGGAGCGCCGCGGCCAGGTAAGTACTTATACACGGTGAGACTGGGGAGCAGGCCGCGGGCCCTATTACTATGGAGGGGGCCCTAATCCTATGGAGGAGGCCCTATTACTGTGGAGGGAGCCCTAATCCTATGGAGGGAGCCCTAATCCTATGGAGGGGGCCCTAATCCTATGGAGGGGGCCCTAATCCTATGGAGGGGGCCCTAATACTGTGGAGGGGGCCCTAATACTGTGGAGGGGGCCCTAATACTGTGGAGGGGGCCCTAATACTATGAAGGTGGCCCTTATACTGTGGAGGGGGCCCTAATACTATGAAGGTGGCCCTAATACTGTGGAGGTGGCCCTAATACTGTGGAGGGGGCCTTAATACTGTGGAGGGGGCCCTAATACTATGAAGGTGGCCCTAATACTGTGGAGGGGGCCCTAATACTGTGGAGGGGGCCCTAATACTACAGGGGAGACCCTAAAACTACAGGGGCCTCTAAACTATGGGGGGTCGGCTATTCTGACTACAGGGGTCCCTAAAACTACAGGAGTGGACTATTCTGCCTACAGAGGCCCTAAACTACTGGGGGAGGGCTCTTTTGACTACAGAGGCCCCTAAACTACAGGGGAGCTATTCTGCCTACATGGGGGCCACTATTCTACCTACAGGGGGCCCTAAGCTACCTACACTGGGCCCTAAGCTACCTACGTCTCCCTAAGCTACCTAGCTACCGCCCAGGGGCCCCATTTTACCTACATACTGACTGGGGGGCCCTGAATCTACCTGCTTACATACTGGGGGGCCCATAATTACCGGGAGTAATTATTGCCATTGTGGATGGGGAGTTTGTACAATGGGGGAGGAGGCACTCAGTTGGGGAAAATGATAAAGTGAGGTGTCTCAGGTGTTTGTGTTGTAAATTCTGCAGGGACGAGTGGTGAACGGAGGAAGTCATCATGGAGGTCTGGACCAAATAGAGAATAAGAGGGAAAGCGAACGACTCAGACAAGACCTCACCTGTGAGGCCCTAAATGTAAGTAAACTATATGCAGAGCACCTTTGTACCTGGTATCTACCACTATAGGCAGGGCTGTGGAGTCGGTAAGCCGAAGCCCCGACTCCTCAATTTCCCAAACCTCCGACTCCTGACTCCCTCATACACGGCGCATGTTTAAGTGATAACTTTACTGTAGTAAAATGGTAACATCAGGCTGTTTATCACCTTATGATACAATAATCAAGCTATTTAGGAAGAACAGACACTGACAAGCAAAAGGGTAACAATGTTTTGATCTTTTGAACACTTGTGGGTAGAGTTGAAGAAAAAGCTGTATTTGTATCCAAGTCCAGTCTGCACCAACATTGGGAATGTGTAGAAGAGACCTGGGATCAGATTTTGGTCAAGATATGCTTGAATCTGATTCAGAGCCCAGAAGGATTCAGGCAGTGCTGAAAACCAAAAGGTGGATTTCCCAAATACTAACAAAATAATAAAAATTAACACTTTGATTTTTAGGAGCAAAACTATAACTAAGCAGAATTTGTTTGGAGAAATAGTATTGCCGCCATCAGATCCTGCATACATAACCTCACATCTGATCTCATTATTTCCAGGCTAGAGAATGGCCTCTCTACACTAACTTGGGGGAAAAGCGGTGACCACAGGGGTAACATCTCTAACAATGTCAGGGTATAAAGGAATTGCCGCAGCCACAGTCAGGTCTGATGAATGGTTGATCTTCTACTTCTTTGAAAGCAGGTGAAAAATTTTGCTGAAATCTGTTTGCCCTGGGAGCGGGGTCTTCTCCCCTGGGGCAGCCCTTTGCCTGCTTCATGTCATCAATTACACTCCTCATGGGATGAGGCTGAAGATATGGGAGCAGTAAACCGGCCGGACCCAATTCCTCTTGCTCTTTGCATCGAACTAACTGGACCAACTTATTATATATTTTAGAGTCGGAGTCGGTCCCTTTTATGACAACTCCTACTCCGTCTCCTGCAAAATAGCCACCGACTCCACAGCCCTGATTCCACAGCCCTGACTATAGGGTCACTGTATGGAGGAAATATTGGTCTTGATGTAATGGTTTATAATCACTAACAGTATGGCGGTATTATTCAGTATTGTTATGGTGCAGATATGTGGTGATGATTTGGTGGTATTATTAGGTGCTTGTATAATGTTTTGTGATATTGGTCTTGGTATACTGGTTTAGTCAATAACACATATGGTTGTGATAGGTGACGGTATTATTTAGTATTTTTATATTGTTGCTTGGCAATATTGGTCTGGGTATACTGGTTTGGTCAGTCAATTTTTTCTTTTTCTGGGGTGGCGATGATTGTGGGTCGGGAGATGAAAGTGGTAGGGGTAGGGGCAGGGCCGGGAGATGGGGGCGGGGCTGGGAGATGGAGGGGGGGGGGCCCAGATGCTCCAGTTGTATGGGGCCCCAAAATTTCTGACGGCGGCCCTGACTGTGCATAAGGGAGTTCAGAAGTCTCCTTCTGAATCTCTTCAGCTAGATCCCTCACAGCCCCTCCCAGCTGTGAACTCTAGCGTCTGCAGGTCACAGCTATAGGGAGCAGGCAGCCATGATCATGAAGCCCAGAGGGCTGAGGAGCAGCTATTGAAGGTCTACTTAGCCTCTCTGTGCCCCAGCAAGGCTTGCCAGAGAAGCAGCACAGTCGTGTGGTTATACCTTATGAATTCTGCAGACAAGTGTCCGGTGTATCCTCGTTTGTAATAAAGTGATCATGCTTTTGTTGCTAATGATTTTTGTGCAATTCAATATTTTTTCGCTAATAAAGTTCTCTTGTTTCTGCCAAAAATAAAATTTTTTTACGGATTTTTTACGGTTTTTGCCGCTAAGATCCTTCTGTTTACGGATTTGGTGCTAATAAAGTTCACTTCTGACGCTAAATATACTTTTTTTTTTTTACAGATTTTGGCACAAAAATACATTTATCTTCGGTTTTTGGCACTAAAATATGTTTTTTTTATGGATTTTGCCGCTAGTAACGTTCTCTCGCTTCTGACGCTAAAAATACGGGTTTTTTTTTTTTTTTTACAGATTTTGCTAAAAGCAATTTATCTATGGATTTTGGCACTTAAATCCGTTTCTTTTTTTTTTTTTATATCAAGATAATTTTATTGAATTTTTCAAATGCCAATAAAAAAAAAAGTAACAGCACAAAACATCATCCCTTGCGAGCTGCTTACATAACACCATTTTGCAAAATTATAGATAGGATAAGTTTGCGGAACTGATATAGAGATTATTTGCTCAGCAAGGTGAAACTCTAATAGGCAAAATCAAATACAACTACAATAATGAGTGTGTACATCAATTACAAAGTTTTACATTTGACCTGGAGCCTGCAAGATATATATACAAGATGCATAGAGGTTGACCTTTTGATAACCCTTTCCTTCATCCGGTATAAAGAGAGGGAGCATCCACCCCCAGTTGTAGCCTGCCTAGAGACCCTGCCATACTATTCTTCCTGTACCATGTGGTATCAAGGAATGGTCTCATGAGAAGAGAAATTTCCGAGTCTGAGAGAAAGGCCTCGATAAAGTTTTGCCAATCTTCAAAAAACTTTTCAGTTTGGGTTTCTTTTTGGTGTAATACATTTAACCTATCTAAGGACATTAAACGACTAACAGCTTGAATCACTGTAGCTAGTGATGGACTCTTGGGGTCTAACCACGAACCTAACAGGCACCTTTTGGCCGCCATCATCACCACATGCAATATTTTACTAGACTGGGATACTTTTCTACTAGTTGGAAGATCGTGAAATAGTAGTACCTAAGGATTAAGAGGCACATAGGTCCCTAGTTTGGAGTTCATTTCACGTATAAGCCTAGACCAAAAGCTCCTAATCATGGGGCATGTCCATAATCCGTGTACCAGGTCTGTCAACAGGGCCGAACATTTGGGGCACGCCGTTAAGCGATCTGGGAAGGATGGATGTGGCGGAAAATTAAATCCATAGACAGCTCTATGAGCTATTCTAAAATATGTGTCCCTCCAAGATTCGTCCCCTATCATCTTCCTAACTTTTTTCCATCCTTCTAAAACCCCTCCTGCTATCTCCATATCGGGAAAATCGCGTTCCCACCTCCTGAAAACTCCAGCAGCAGCATCTTCATCCTTGGGCTTACGAAGGCCGGAATAGAGCTGAGACAAGGAATGCGGGGAGCTTGTTTGTCCCATAAGAGTATCAAAGTGATTGGGTTTAATTAAGACAGGTAGAGAGACCACCTTGGCTTTCACGAAGCTCATTATTTGACTATAAGCGAAAAAGAATTTCTTATCTAGGCCGTAAAGGTTCTGTAGTTCTCCAAATGAGTAGAAACATCGTTCTCTAATATTTATAAGCTGATAAATATTATCCAGTCCAAACTCCCTCCACTGCGGGAGATAACCTTTTTCTAAGCCCGGAGTAAATTCCGGGTGACCCCTCCAAGACAAGAATTTGCTGGCTTGATAAGGAAGTCCGAACAATTTCCGGGCTGCCTTCCAGGCAATAATGGTGTCCCTAAATATTAACCCCTGTTTAGCTATAGGGGGGAGGGCCTTGTATGGCGTATGTAGGAGAGCATTTAATGAATAGGGGGAAACTATACTGGTTTCAATGTCTGTATTAGAGAAAAAGGAAGTGTTTTTAATCCAGTCCACCCCATGACGGAGTAGCGCTGCCAAATTATAGACTCTAATATTGGGCAGATTCAGCCCGCCTGAATCTTTCGGGAGGATTAATTTTTTAAAGGCGATGCTTGGGCGTTTACCCTTTCATATAAATTTCAAAAAGGCAGAGTTCAGCTTATTTACGCATACATGTTTGAGTAAGAGAGGAATAGTTTGCAAATGGTATAGCAGTCTTGAAAAACTTACCATTTTAATTAAATGGCAACGGGCCAACAATGGTAAAGGCAAAGCTGCCCATCTAGTCAACTCTCCACAAATCTTGTGAATTAATGGGGGGAAATTCAGAGAATAAATTGTTTCTGGGGACCTCCCGATATGAATTCCCAGATATTTTATAGATTTTCTAGTAACCTCCACCTTGGTTTGTTTAAGAAGATGCAGTGTATGATTTGACATCCCTGACGCGGAGATATAAAGGATTCGTTTTTTTGGATGTTTACTTTGAACCCGAACATTTAAAAAATTGCTCTAAAGCTTTAAATACCCGTGGAACATTTTATCAGGGGTGGCAAAAAAGAAAAGCAGATCGTTGCAAAAAGAGCTAATTTTAATGGGTTTTTGCCAAATTTTATTCCTTCTAACTCAGAAGGGGGACTGGAAGTATCTTAAAAGTGGTTCGTTAGCCAGTTTCAAAAGCGGGGTGTTTAGGGGGCCCCCCTTTGGCCTAGTACCTTTTCCGCGGGGGGAAAAGGTCGACGGAAACCCGGGGAACAACCATCCTTCCGGGGGTTAGTTTTAAGAGAGGATATGTATTGTTGAAAGGAGCCCCCAATCCCCACGCGGTCCAGCCCCCCTTGCCCAACCCCCCCAGCTGCACTGCCAAATGCCTTTTCCGATCTATTGTAATTTATAGCTGGGGACTGGTGGTTTTGGGGTTTTCCTTGATGTGTTAATATCGTCAGGCCCCCCCCCCCCCCCCCCCCCCCCCCCCCCCCCCCCCCCCCCCCCCCCCCCCCCCCCCCCCCCCCCCCCCCCCCCCCCCCCCCCCCCCCCCCCCCCCCTGCGAATAGGGGTTTGACCCCCCGGTCTATTAACGAACCCCCACTTGGGGGCTAGAAATTAATTTGGGTAGAAGGGTTTTACCCCAAAGGGCCCATAATTTTAGCGGGATTTTGAGACCCAACATTGATGGTAAAATTTGGGCGGTATGAGTGGGATCCAAGGGATCTTTGCCGGGTTTTTGGGGTTTTCCCCCGAATATGGGCTTCTTTCCATATACGGGGGGGGATAATGAACCTGTCAAAAAAGGAGTTTTTAAAGTTTTCCAAGGTGGGTGGGGGACTTCGGGGAGGGTAACTTAAAAATCAGAAGTTTTCCCATCAGGGCCCGGTCCCTTTTGATTAGCCAATTTACGAATGTAAGGGTTATTATTTTTTTTTTAAGTTATGGGCACCCTCTAGGGGGGCCCTTTCATCTTGGGAAAATTTTTTGGCAAGGGTATTTTTTCCAGGAGTCTGTCTACTCCCCCCTATCCGGATCTGGGGAACAAATCAGTTGGGAGTAGTAATCCCTAAAAAATCTGAGTTTTTCCCTACCCCGGTTTGGGATGCCCAATTTATTTTTGCCCCCCCCCCAAATGGAGGGGTGGTACTGGGTCTTGGCTCTGGTATTTGAAGAGTAAAAGAAACCCAGGATCCTTTTTAGGGGGCTAACTGATTATTTTTTGATGGGGGCCCTTTCGAGAAAACTAGCTCCCTTCTTCAGACATGATGTTAACAAGAAATTGAAAATTCACGGGGACTTTTTTACAAAAAAGACCTGGCCTTAAAAGGGAATCTTGAATTTTAAAACAATAAAAAAATGCAATATAAGCAGAAAGTCTTTTACAGAGGTCAAGCAGTCAACAAATCGGGAAAATTTTGTGGGGCGTGACAGAGGGGGTCAGTTTTCCCCGGTTTTTTTCCTAGCAGCCTTCGGGCCCGTGATTTGTGACCATCACAGTTCCACTTTGTTTGACATAAAACTAGCAGGGAAATTTAGCCCATTTTGCAGAGTCTGAAATTTTTTCATTAATTTAAATTCCCACCCTTTTTTAGGTGAGCCAAAACCTAGGTGAGCCAAGGCTTTCCAGGCTTGTTCCCAAAACCCAGAGACTTTGCATCGTGGATAGATTTTCGGGATTGTTTTCCCCTTGCCCAAAAACCCAAAGTCATACTCCTTTTTTGCTATGCTCCAGGAACCCCGATTCAGCCGGGGTGGGGAAATTTGAAAGGGAGAATAAGAAGCCCGAGTTTGGGGTAAAAAACCCCCTAAAATTGGACACTATTTTGTCTCTTTCTTGAGGATATATGGGGATCCCGAACCCCTTAGGACGCCTTTGCTTTTTCCCCAAAAGATGGGGGTATCAGCATGAGCTATATTTTCGGTTTTGAAATCGGTCCACCCTATTCTTAAGAGGTTAGAAAAAGTCCTCGTTCTCGTATAGGTAAGAGGGGAAAAGCCATATTGGTTCGTTTCCTCTTGGGGGGTGAAGTCAAAAAATTTTCCAAAGATATTGGGGTGATCGGATGGATCAGATCTTCTATTTTAGCTGCCCTAACCCGTGGGGCCCAAATAAGGGGGGACCAAGACATAGTCAATGGTGGGCCCCTGATTTGGGGAGGTGACGAGAAAAAAAAATATATTCTCTACCTTCTGGATGGAGAGCCCCCAGATGGGGCTTTTAGGGTTTGGGGCTATTTTTGAAAACCCTTAACCAGGGGGGGTTTCCCTTTTTGGGCAAAAGGTGGGACCCATCTTCGTTTTAGTCGTGAACTGTGTTCAGATCTCCTTTTTACTATTTTAAGAGGGGGGGTATCTGTTAAAATTTTTCCCCCCAACTCCTCATTTAAAAAATTTTTTCTTTTCCCCCCCTTTGGGCCGTAAAAAGCTATATTAAAGGCCCCCTGGGTATTTGTCAAAAATTTTAAAAGGGGTGTATGAACCTACCATTGAATCTTAGATTCCTCCAAACCCCCGTGTGTTTGGGTTTTTATGTTAAGGGGTATTAGGGCCCCCCCCCTTTTTTCCCACAGCCCGGGGACCATAAAATTGGGCCCACCCCCTGCTTTTTTTTAAATTTAAAAATCCCCACATTCCAAGTGAGACTCCTGGAGCAGAGCAATATCCGAGCATAACCTCTTTAAATGTCTCAGGATCATTGCCCTCTTTTCGGGCGACCTAAGGCCTTTAACATTCCAAGATATGATAGTAATCATCATGGAAGATATAATATATAATACGTAAAGGTTTAGTTGAAGTCAAGGATACCGTCTCAGGGGGTATCTCAAGGGGAGTAAGATCTAGCACCTCCAGGTAATACACAACACACTCACTGACAACAAAATAATCCACATCAACTTTTGAAACCCGAACTGAATCCCACATCGGGATAAGAAAACTGGAAGCAATAGCTTCCAAAAAGCACCTCAGGGGAAGAGGATAGAATCCTGTCTTTCCACTGTCATGATGCTGGGGGACTTCACTTATTCCCAACATTTCGGATTCAGCAACTGCTCCCAAAAAAGCTCCTTGAGGAGCACCTACAACCTAATAACAAAGTTAAAGCCAAAGACATGACAGAAACAGCATTATTTAACTTTTTGTCGGGACTGGCCCGGGGGAGACCAAGATGGCAGCTTCACCATAAGGGGGGATCCCTCTGTTGACAAAGCGTTCAAGTGTCCAATGCCGAAGCCAGGCGCTTACGTTGTTCTTTTGGACTTTCCATACCGTTCAAGGTATCTTGAGCACGTGAGGGTCCTGGTGGGGTCAGAAGATTTGGATCAGGCGCCTCTACCCGTGGGGAGTGCTGAGGCGATCCGTTCCTAGAAAGTCTCGCAGATCTCTCCATGTAACCCTGAGCATCTGCGGGGATTTGAAAGGTGGACGAATTTCCATTTTTGTGGAAAATACGTAGGGTCGCCGGGTACAGCAGAGCGAATTTCTCTTGCCTTCTGTATAGCTCCGTGCATAAAATTGAAAAGGCGCGTCGGCGTTTGGCGACCTCAGCCGAAAAGTCCTCAAAAATTAACAACCTGTGACCCTGGAAACGTATTCCAGAACGTAAAGACTTGAATGCTCTCAATATTTCAGATTTGTCAGCAAAATTTAAATATTTCACTATGGTTGGTCTTGGTTGATTTGTACGGGCGTCTCCATGAACCTTGGGTTCTTCACTTCTCATGTTGGGACCCAGCCTATGCGCTCGTTCTACTCGGCAACGTCTTGAGATTCCCAGTAATTCAGGAAGGTCTTTCTCACAAAATTTGTTCAGGGAGTACTGAGGAACCGATTCTGGCAGACCTATTATTCTCAAATTATTGCGCCTAGAGCGGTTCTCCAGGTTGTCAATTTTGTCGGCCATTCTTTTGTTTTCAGAGAGTACATCGCCCAGCTGTGACCTAAGGGCGTCAGCGTCCATCTCTAAGGTTTGAACTTTAAATTCCAGCTCCTCCAGACGATCTGCATGTACTCGTATCTCCCCCTTCACCTGCGCGAACATGTGCGCTACAGTAGCTGCCAGGGACTCTTGCAGGTCAGGGGCAATTTGTCTTGCCACTTTGGTCGCTATTTTTTTATAATTGTCCTCCGGAATGTTTGAATTCTCCGCCAGATCGGCTGTAGCAGGTGTTTTGGGACTTCCAGATTGTACAGATAATGCTTCCCAGTCAGAGTTAACTGGCAAGATGTCTGGATCTACTGTTTCAGCCGACTGGGCCTTCCCAGACTTGTTTAATTGTTTAGTAGATTTGGACTTTTCCCATCTTCTGGATAGAACGTTCCATATAACACACCAATGAGAAAAGAAGAAGATATGGCACTGACAGAGGTGAGTAGGATGTGTGAGGTGAGCGCTTATGAGGCAAGCTTCTAGCTTATAGATAAGGACCTATTGAATGCCTAGAGAAGTAGGAGAGAGCCTTGTATAGTGCAGCGATTATGTCTCAGCTACAGAGGTAAAAGTAATAATGTGATTTATCTGAGACAGTTTAAAGGATTCACAGTTTCAGGTAGTCACTCAGCTGAAGAACTGATATGGTGAGAGCGTCTGCTTGTTGCAGGCTGTAGTAAGCTACTAGGTGCTGTTTCTTAGGCTAAAGTCCCGCGTTTATTTAGTAAAGGGCGCAGCAGGTTCAGTTGTACTGACTGTGGAGGAGAGCAGGGTGTTTTCTGCTGGAGATTGCTCCAGTTATGGGTGGACAAAGAATGCTAAGGAGAGGCAGTATCCCGCTTGTGTTATCTGGCCGTTGGAATCAGCTCCTTAAGATGGCCGGCAAAGTAGGTAAATAAAATGGCGCCAGGTGAACTGATGCGGGAGGAGTTTCTTTAGGGCGCTGTGTGCTGCCTTTTACTCCCGGTATAGTGCGTTGGAAGCCCCAGATGAGAGTTAGTGAGCGCTTCCCGGGGTTACCCGGCGGTACCGTGTGTTCCGCGCTCCGGTCCTCCTCACTGCGCCTCTCACGTCTGGATCCCGCTGCCCGCTCACCTCCGTTCTCAGCCGCACGGCTTCTGAGACAGCTCTGCGTCCTGTCGCCAGCTGCTTCGGAGTGCGCCCGAGTCTCCGATGTCTTCCTGTGTCGGCGGGAGCTTTTAGATGCCGGTAGAAATGCTGGTTTTCGGTCGCGGTGCTCCGGAGCTGCTGCAGCCGCGTCACCACATGTCGGCGCCGGAACCGGAAGTCCTCAAATCTGTTTCTTTAAAGATTTTTTACGCTAAAATCCGTTTCTTTACATACTTTGGCGCCAGTAATGTTCTCTCACTTTTGATGCTAAAAATACTTTTTTTTATGAATTTTGGTGCTAAAATCCTTTTCTTTACGGATTTTGGCGCTAATAAAGCTCTCTCGCTTCTGATGCAAAAAATATGCTTTTTTACGGATTTTGGTGCTACAAACTGTTTTATGATTTTGGGTTTAAAAAATATTTTCTTTACAGATTTTGGTGCAAAATCGTTTTTTTCATTTTTTGGCGCTAGTGATTTTTCTCTCGCTTCTGAGCTAAAAAATACTTTTTTTAAGGGAAATTTTGGTGCTAGAATCCCTTTTCTTTCCCGATTTTCCCGAAAATAAATTTCTCTAGTTCGACGCTAAAAATCAGTTTTTTTAGGTTTTTGCATAGAACCCTTTTTTTTAAGGTTTTTGGACTAAAAAACTTTTTCCCCTGAGCAAAAATTTTTTTTTGGGGTTTGGCACTAGGTTTTTTTTCTTTCAGATTTTGGCGCTAAAAAATTTCCTGCCCCCTGAGCTAAAAATATGTTATTTTACGGATTCTGGCGCTGAATTTTTTTTTTTTTTACGGTTTTGTCATAATAAAGTTCTCTCGTTTGCGTAAAAAATATATTTTTATGGTTTTGGCGTAAAATCTTTTTTACGGATTTTGGCGCAAATAAATTTCTCTTGCTTCTGAGCTAAAAATATTTTTTTTTCGGTTTAGGCACTACAATCCCTTTTTTTACGGATTTTGTTGCTAAAATCCTTGTCTTTGCAGATTTTGGCGCTAATAAAGTCATCTTGCTTCTGATGCCGAAAATACTTTTTTACGGATTTTGTTGCTAGAATCCTTTTTTTTACGGATTTTGGCTCTAGAATCAGTTTTTTATGGATTTTGGAGCTAGAATCCGTTTCTTTTACGGATTTTGATGCTAAAATCCTTTTATTTACGGCTTTTGCCGCGAATAACGGTCTCTCACTTCTGCCAAAAAAAAACCCAAATTTTTTTTATGGATTTTGCTGTTAGAATCCTTTTCTTTACGGATTTTTGCGCTTGTAAAGTTATCTCACTTTTGTTATCTCACTTTTGTCAAAAAAACCCATTTTTTTTTAAATGGTAAATATGTCGTTGGGGATGCTGGCTTCGGGTTTTTTGCCAAAAAGGGGAGCTAATTCTTTACCCCATCAAAGTTTCTTTTTGGGAAAAGCTTCAACCCCCCATTTTGCTTGACCTTGTAGAAAAGTCTCCATCAATTGCTTGTCCAAAGTATTTTATTTAGGAGTTTTTGTTGGGGTAGCTAAAAGGTTCAATAGGGGAGGTAACCATATTCAATAGTTTATTTCCCCCGCAACCCCTACTTCTAAATTTTAGAAGGAGATGATAAAAAGCCCCGCTTTGATGTAGGCCAAAAAAGAGTGTGTCGGGGTTATAGAATTTGCCTCGCTCCCTGTCTCCCCCCCCCGTCTGTCTCTGGTTTCCCGGGGGGGCGGGTTTTTCCTTGTATCCTGCCTTTTGCGGTCTGTCTCTGGCAGTCACAGTGGGCAGGTGATTGCCGTCTGCTCCCTATCTCCTGACCCCTGCGGTCTGTCTGCATTTTCAAAAGGGGAAAAAGGCGGTAATTTTCAAAACCAAATCAAGGTAAAACCAATAGCTCAGCCTGATACTACAAAATGGAAAGGTCCTTAAATGTGGCCCCTTCCCCCCACTCGAAAAATACCAGCCCACAGCCACCCCGGAAGTGGACCATCACATTAGAGAGTTACCTGGCTCTTCCCACTACCCCTGATGCGTTGGGTACTGGAGTAATAGTGACACAGGGTTAGTGTCAGTCTTGGGGTGACAAAAACTACTGATGGCTGACACAACGCCCGAATGATAGTAATGGAGAGCCATCTGTCAGATATCTCCATTACTAAAACTGGAATTAAATGGAAAAAAACCAGACACACATAGCACAAAAAAACTTTTACGTAAGTAAACACTCCCCAACATCAGTCCTCTTTCACCATTTTCTTAAAGAAATCAATCCACGTTGGGCTGACATAATCCAATGGTCTGACATGGTCCCAAAGGGGGAAAACCCTTTTAAATATAAGACATTAAAAAACATACAGTACTAAATCCATCTTCGCACTTCCCCGAAAATTTTCCTGGGGTATCTTCTTGATTTAAGGGACAGAGTTCAACCCCCCAATGATTTCTGGGATTTAAAGCACAGCTCGACAATCTCTATGGGGATGGTCCTATGCTCCCCCAATGAGATTGTAAACAGTGCTTTATACTCCTTTCTCCTACCCCTCTCCACCCTGTGTTTTGCTTCCAAAGGGGCCAACAAAAAATACAACCCCCCCTTCCCCTATAACATCTCCACCTAATACCCCCTGCCCACCTATAAACCCCAAAACCCCTTCCCCCCTTTAATTTTCCATAGTCCTCTAAAACCCCCCAAAATATCACTCCTTCCACCTGAAAACCCCCAAAATTCCCCCCAAACCTGCAGCTATCACCCCATAACCTCCCCACTTATCATCCCATAACCTCCCCATCTATCATCCCATAGGGAGTTTGTATAGAGTGGCCACAGGTAGGAAAGTGCTGAAGAAAATAGATTTATAAGATGTTTGTTTGGTAAATTTTACAGAGAAATCATTATGGAGGTCTCGAGAGGATGGAGAAGAAAAGGGAAAAAGAAAGATTCCATTCATAGAAGATGTCTTTTGGTGAGTCCCAGTTTATGCCCCAGTAGTCATTTTAATGTCGGGCAGAGCCTGGTACACGGGTTTTTCTCCCACTTTTATGGTAAAACCTTTTGGGGTGGTAATATACAGTCAAAAGAGTCAGTGTAAAAGGTATATACCACTATAGGGGTCACTGTTTGGGGGAAAAATATACAGTCTGAGATCCTTTGAACACGGTAACAAAACCACTATTTTTTTAATCAACCCAAAATTGTAGGGGTTGGAAATATTGGTAGTAGAGTAAAAATTTTAGGTTAAACCCACATTTTTTGGAGCATTTTCCCAGTTTCGGGTGGGGGGTGAAAAGGCTTTCCAACAGCCCAAAAAAACCGGGAGGGGCCCTAAAAACCCAAATTAGCTTTTTTCCCGAGCCGTTATACGGGTTAGGTGGATGGACATGATTTTTTGCAAAGGGGGTGGGGTTAAAAACAAAAAAAAGGGTGTGATAAAGAAAAACTTTGGGGCAGCACGCTACGTGCGCTGCAGTTTCGATCCCCCCGATGCCCATTTTTAAAAAAGGTTGGCAAGTATGGTTTATTATCCTGCTGAAAATGACACCCGCCCTTTAAAGGGAAAAAAACCCCTGCAATGAAGGGATGGAGTAGTCTGTACAATATTAAAGTAGGGTGTACAGTATTTGTCAAAGCATGTACATGATGCCAGGGCCGAAGGTTTCACTACAAACCCTTTCCCCGAGATTTAAAAATTGTCTCCACCAGCTTTTTTCTTCTTTCTATATTTTTATCCTGGTGGGCCCTTTCCCCCCATCAGTAAGTGATGTGGCCATCAAAACCAGGGCATTTTCCCTTTCCTTTGGCTCCCTTGGGCCTGTTCGATGCCCCTTATGCCATTTTTTAAAACACTTTTGACACGGGACAGCATGGGAAATTTTTTGATTTGGGGGCTAAAGGAGCCCCCATACCCCGCAAACTATGGAAGGGCCTGTATCCTTTTGACACCTTTCTGTAAATTTTCCGGGAAGGGAAATGTTTCAGCAATTTGTGCCACAGTAGAAATTCTGTAGAATCAGATTCACTCCCTACATACATCAATGAACCTTGGGCATCCAGGACCCTGTTGTAGAGTCATCGGTTGTCCCTTCTTAGACCACTTTAGGGAGGTACTAACCACTGGATTATAATCTGAGGTATAATTTGGAGATGCTTTGACCTAGTCATCTAACCATCACAAATTAAACGCTTCGCCCTTTTTTTCCCGTTTTTAAAAAACGAACTTTAAGAACTGTTTACTGATTTTCAAAAATGGAAAAATGGGGGCCCCCACTGCATTTAGACCTTTTAAGAACCCAAAACGTCCACACTTTTTTCAATGAGGCCTTTTATAAATTTTAGGGAAACCCCATACCCTTTGTTATCTTCAAATTCATAGTGACATACACAAAACTATTAAACCTCTCTCTAACTAACTAAAAAAACAAAAAGATCCCCCCTTTTTCTCCTTACCCCAAAAACCCCACCAATGACACCAAAAAAAAACCAAAATATTTTCTTTACTATCCCAACCCCTTGGAAAACCCCTTTTTTAACCAGGGATTCAAAAGGGAAAACGTCTTTTTGATAGCTTTAAAACTTGGCCTTTTGACTAAATTTTTTCCCCCCCACCATGATTTTTCGGAAATGGGATTTAGAACTGCTCTTAGGGGGTATGGGGTTCTGAATGGGACATCATCACTTACTGCTGATATGGATATTAATTCTTTCATAAATGCTATAATTCCTAAGGGTTTTAAAAAAATTTAATCTCTTTTAAAAGAACATAATTTTCTTCAAGTTCAGCTAACATTGTTGTAAAAACCCAAATTGCTCCTCATAAGTATTAAAAATTCTTATTTTATAAACTTGTAAAGGGACATACCCAACCCCAAATGTAATTTTTTAGAAGTAAAAGGTTAGAATAAAACCGCAAATGCTATTCTGTCAGCGCATAAACCACTATCTTTAATTTTTTCAAATGATTATTCAGCTTAACCAGAGTTTAAAAGAAAAATTTAGGGGTGTTTTTTTTTTACAATAAACAAAAACCAATAAAATGTTTTATTAAAGATTTTAATCGGCATTGTTAAAAAAAATTTAACAATAGTGAAAAAGTGTTGCTTAAATTAAATTTTATATTGTATTGCCCAAATAAACTATACTACTTTTTGATAATGCTACCAACCACTAAAAGTTTTAAAAACTTTTGCCAAATTTTTAAAAAAGGAGAAAAGGATGTACCGACATTTTGGAAATTTTGTTTTTTTAAACGATGTAGTGACTACACTTTTGATTAATTTTACCGCACAAAGCGGGGGAGTATTTTCTCTGTATCACAGCCGTACACATAATAGTAATAAAAGAAAAACAAATGAACCAAAAACAATAACACATTACAAAAAAAAAAATCTATAATCCATTTAGCCCAAGTAACCTAATCCCGGGGGGACGAAAAACGGACAACCCTTTTACATTAAAACCTAAGATTGTTTTGGTCCTATGTCTTGGTATCTTGAACAACCATTGACTGGATCTATACTAACCCATAAATGACCATTCTTTCCTGGTGGATGCCTTTATTTTCCAATGGTTATGCTGAGCATCCAATGTTCTTAGAACTTAAACTTGATGTTCCTCTTTCACCTATGTTTTTCCTCCTGTTAGATATGTGTTATTTTTTTTCCCCTTTTCTTCTAACTTGCGGGAGATTTAAAAGGGGAATTTATCACTTTGAAAATTTATAGAACAGGAGGGTAAAGATTGATACATAATTTTGTTTGGAAACATTTAGCAGAATTTATATTTTTTTATTTAAATGACCATTTATTCTGGGTCAAGGAGTCCAGTGGGCGGTTTTATAAATTATTTACAGCTATCGCTTAATTCCTCACACCGACCAATTTATTGGGGTCTCCCTAAGGAAAATTTTTTCCCCCTTCTAAGCCCTCTCCCTCTCACCCCCCAACCCGTAAGTTTCTCGCTGAATGATGGGGGGAAAAACCCCAAAAAGTCCTGGGTGGGGTTAACTGGTTTGGGGTCAAATCCATTTCACTTGCTAGGCTACTGCGACTAATGTGAAAAGGATAACTACATCCAATAGAGTGCGTGTGGAGCCCTAGCTCTTTTCTCATAAACCTTTCTTTATTCAAAAAAGCCATGTGGCTGAAAAACATAAAACCCACCC
This sequence comes from Phyllomedusa bahiana, assembly GCA_025379985.1. Classification (NCBI taxonomy): domain Eukaryota; kingdom Metazoa; phylum Chordata; class Amphibia; order Anura; family Hylidae; genus Phyllomedusa; species Phyllomedusa bahiana. The sequence goes on from JAODAL010030627.1 coordinate 33,873, forward strand.
GACCAAATTTTTTGGGCTTTCCCTAAGGGAAACTTTTTCCCCCCCTTCTAACCACCCCGGCCCCCCACCCCTAAACCCTAAGTTCTACGCTCACTGAGAGGGGGAAATAACCCAAACAACTGTCGCAATGGACTTTAAATGGTTTTGGCTCAAACCCTTTTTCCCATTTTCTAGCTCCCGGCTACATGAAATTGAAAACTACACCAAAAGAGTGCCTGTGGGGCTCCCTACTCTTTTCCCAACCTTTTTCTTTTTTCAAAAAACAGTAGGGGAAAGGCGTTAAACCAACACCGACCAATTTATTGGGGCTCTCCCTAAGGAAGACTTTCCCCTTCTAATTTCTCTGTAGCAGTCCAACAGGAAACGTGATCATGATAAAGACCCCACTGGACTCCTTAACCTAGAATAAGATACATTGTGAAAAAGTAAATTCTGCTCATTTTTCATTTACAAACCATAAAAAAAAAAATTTTCCGCTCCTCCGCTCTTAACATGTGGCTGCAGATCGATCGAATCACTATGACTTTTCCCTTTTAAAATATTATATTTACTCTTAAAAAAAATTGGAGAAAAAAAACTAATTGTGCACTTGCTGCGTAAAATATCCCACCACTAGACAGGTGCCACTGTCACAAGATAATCAATGGTATTTTATTATTTCCCCTTTGGTATAGTTAACCTTTATTTTGGACAGCACAATTTTCCAGCAACGTAAAAACACTCAGAACTTTACTCAAAGAGGACCTGTGGCCATTCTTAATCTATCTGTAAAAACTTATGTTCTCCATGAGAAAACTATTCTGGAACATCCCTTCTTAGATCTCTATGTTGTGAGCTTCCTTTGTTATTCAACATAGAAATTACTCACTAATCTGTCAACTGGGTGTTGCCAATTGGAGAGGTGTAACTGCACAGTCTGACATTGTCCAATTAGTGCTGATACAGTAAGTGTGTGCAAGGACTTGGAATGGTAACACCCAGCTTCAGCCTCACACTTCCTGTTCAGGCCGTGGGCAGTTCTAAAGCAGTTACTAACATTTCAGCCCTGCTGTTCCTATCTGAGCCTGTTACAGGGAAATTGGTGGGGGAGAGGTTTTAACAGCAGGGCACAAGGCTACAGAGCTGTAAAGGGTTAACATTTGTCAGTAAGATAGACAAGTTCCTGTGGTTCTGATAAGACACAGCAGAAAATGACTTTCTTATCCCGACCAATGCTAGAGCAGAGAGAGGTGGTTGATAAGTTAGGAAACATTCTGTAAACAAGCAGGAGATAAGAACTGCTCTAACCTTTTAAAGTAAGCAACATCAGAACAGCAATGTATGTACTAATAGTCTTTATTTAAATGTGCCGACATGTTGAAAGCGAATCATTGTGGTGAGAATACACCTTAAAAGTTGTGTCAATCCTGTTACGCCTCCTGGAAATGTATAAATCAATTGTCAATTGGGTGTTATAATGTCCCTTATGAATGGGGTGTGTACCTACATAGTCTGTGCAATCACTGATAACAGTATCGGACTGTTTAACCATTTCCAAGAGGAATAAACAAGGAATGTAGACATTTTTCTCATTCAGAGACATCAGGAGAGCCAACACTCCGACGTCCCTCTTCTCTCTTTGTCTTGGGGTTTTTCCCTGAGGAAATGAAAACCCCATATGACAATCACACATGCTATCAAGTAAGATGGGTGGGGATTTTGGCCATTGGAAAATACACAGGGTCTTATGACGAAGCATTCCTGCGAAACGTGCGTTGGGTCTTTTCAGCGTGATGTTTGGTCTGTATTATCCCGTTATTATGGCTTAATTTTTGAATAGGGTTATTTATACACATTTGAGTTATGATTATATATGTATTATTTATGTTAACCTAGTTGGGAATTTAGATTATTTTTTGAATATATTAAACTACTCTAAATCATTAGTACCATTTTTTTTATCCTTTATATTTATTGAGTCTATTTTATTTTATTATATTTTGGGATTATAAACTTTCCTGAAGCCACTTTTGGGCACTTTTTTGCACCGCTACTGTTTATTTTTGTAATATGTGTTTACTTTACACTTTGAATAAAGAAATAATTTAATTTTTATTTGGGTAAATTTAGTTTTTGTTTTGGCGTTGTAGGGTATTATGTATGAAAACTGTCTACAGTAAGACTGTCATATTGTTGCCCCATAGCAACCAATTCCAGAGCTCAAAGCAACCAATCAAGGAGCTCAGCTTGTCCATTTCCATAAATGTGCACTGGAAAAATAAGGGGAGCTTCTGTTGGTTGCTATGAGCTCTGGATTGTTTGCTATGCGCAAACAAAGACGATTTCACTTACTGCAAGTCAGTTTTCATACATAAGGCCCACAAGTTCTTAAAAACTATGGTTTCTTTTGAAAAGTGTTTTCTTTTTTCTGTAACTAAAACTGATCTTCATTAAGAGTGCAAAAGTCTCAATCTACTGATAATAGGTGAGGTATGGGAATAAAACCTCATTTTTGGATTTGTGGCGGTCACACTAGCATTGACCACCTTGGGTTCCCTTGTTTAATAGACATATTAAGCTCTTCAATATTATCATGTGAGGGAATGTACAGACATTATGTAAAAAAACAAAAAGCAGCAAATACACCATAATAGATATTCAAAAAAATAAAGTGATGTTTTAATGTAGAATGAATAAAACCACACAAAGTTTTATACATTTGCCTTAGATGAACTGAAAGCAATAAAACAATGACAATCAAGACATTACAAGACGTAGAAAAGTTACATAAAGAACACTTATGGTAAAATATCATTATTTCTATGGCGATTTTTTTTTTATAATAAACAATCCCAAAATTTTATTTGCGTATACAAAACAGCACATTACTTAACCTAGCATAACAGGAGATGACCAGCAGTGGTAGGACTTGTCCTTCCCATGCTATCATTCAGAAATGGGTTGGGTGCAATGCTTTGGCTATGCCATGACCAAGGCTGAAGATTTAGTTTTTTAGGGTATGTTTACACGGCTGATTTGGACACTGAAGCAACCAAAATCTCATCTGAAAAGCACCTCAATGCAGCACTTTTCAGACAAGGATTTTATCAGATTTTCAAAAAGGTTTTCCAACACTGTTTCCTTTCTGAGAACATCAGGCAAAATAAGATGCTGAAAAAAACAACCATGGAACGAAAAAATGCGCCGAGGTTTTGGACAAGGTTTTAAAGCTCTCCATTGATTCCCATGGGGAATTTCCGCATTGAAAACACTTCAAAAATTAACATGATGCTTCTTTTTCAGCGCCCAAACAGCGTCCAAAGAGGCGTGGAACACGCAAGGAAAAACCTCGTCGTATTTGAAGTACAACACTTTTATATAGGAATCAATGAAAATGATCTGGGGGTGTTTTTGATGCTGTACTGGGTGAGAAAATGCTCTGAAAACAGCGTCAAAATCAGCCATCTGAACATACTCTTAGATTAAAGACAGAAGTGCTTTAAAAAAGTTTTAGGGTATGTTCATTTTTGCTGATCATTGCAGATTCTGTAAAAAATACCAGACAATCTAGCATAGTATACAGCATGTGTTTTTCCTGTAGAAGGTTGGACGAAATGATGTTAACCCAATGGCCCCCTCTGTAGTCTAGATGCCGTCAGGACGTAGGTTATATCAACACAGCATGCAAAAACGATCGTGTTTTCGGCAGTTTTAGGATTCTAAAACCACTGAAAATCTGACCGTTTTGCATGCCCGTAAAGACTATAAGAAAAAACTACCTGTAGTCCTACACAGTTCCGGGTTTTTTTTTTGAATCGGTGTCATAGGCCTATTTAGGAACATGTTCCTAAATACGGCAGCATTTTGCCATCGGTATCCCATACAAAAAAAAATGAAACGACCCACGTTTTTGAAAAAAAACAGTGAAGAAAAACAGCGGTCGAACAATGCGGACGAAAAACGACGAGTTTCGGATGGTTATATTGGTCCGAGCAGTGAGTGGATTCCAGCATAAGGGTGTGTTCCTATGGCAATGACCAAATATCGGTCGGATTTTTCCACCAATGGAGTTGATTCTTGAGGTCCATGAATGGAGTTGATTATTGGGCCCCACCAGCGGAGTTGAATTTTTGGTTCTCACCATGATGGTTGATTTCTTGGGTCCCCAACCATGGAGATGATTCTTGGGGGGCAACACCAGTGGAGTTGATTTCTTGGGGCCCACCAGTGGAGTTGATTCTTTGGGCCCAACCAGTGAGTTGAACCCTGGGGCCCACCAGTGGGTTTGGGAAATTCTTGGGGCCACCATGGAATTGATTCCCGGGGCCCTCACCATGGAGTTGATTCCAGAAGCCCACCAATGGAGATGACTTTGGGGACCCACCAGTGGAGTTGATTCTTCTGGTCCATTCTACAACTACTCAACATGACAACACATACTGTATGTGACTCTTGCTTTCTACCTTTCTTTCTCTGACTTTCTCTCTGAAAAGTAGCCCCAGTCCTGCTATTCTCAGTGGATCATAATGCTCAGGGATCCACCTGGCCCAGGGGTCTCTTGCTCCCCTGTTTGCCAGTCTGAACTTGTGGACAACCCATTTAAGTATAGTTTTGAGTGATGCAGGACCTTGTTAGATTACTTCAGGCAACCTAAATATAATTAGTCACTGAGACCTCTACCTATTCTCAAACCTCAACCTCTGCTGGCAACAGTGTCCAATCACACACATTTCCTGGACAAAACTTTAATGTTGCTTGATAATTCCTCACACCTGGTCCATGATTGAATTATTCAAGACATTTCACCATGCATAGATACACCAGAATACATGTACTCTATATATTTACTATATGCATGCCGCTGTGAGGCAAAGGGTTCTTGCAAAACGAAACACAAAACATGGTTAAGGGAAACACACTTGTGTTTGATGCAGAAAGTGTAAATTCGGTAATTAGGGCAAACATAAATTCAATTACGGACCACAAAAGCTTAAAAGATCTTCCATAGGTCCCTGTCACACAGCATCAACGGGGCCCTAGTATCTGTTGGGATTCATTTTTCATGATATCCCGACGGATACCAATAGTGGGGAGAAAAAAACAGATGTGGAGCCCTAGAAAGTTTCTGCAGATTACTTGTTACTTGTGACCCAACTGAGAAGTGCTGAGAGGAATAACACATGTAAGGGTGAGTGTAAGGACAGATGTAGATGATGATAATCTAAAAGAGTGAAGGAAAAGGAATATAGCAGATGATTTATAAAGAAAAGAAAGGGCAATTAAAGCATGTTAAATTATTAAGAGTGATGAACCACATGGTGGGATTTAAAGGATAACTTCATTCAAAACTTTGGATTTAGTCTGTAGAATCTACCACACACAAAAATGTATCTAGATGGTGACCCACACTTGAGATCTACGGGAATCACTTCCACTGGGGTGATGCCCACTTTTAGTTTGCTGGACTTGGAGGTGAATGGCATTGTCAATATTTTCATAAAAAGATTACAGGTTTACAGGGTCCAGTAGGATCCAGATGACCCACTATGACCTCAACAGTACAACAGCTATTGCCTCATAAAGGCAAAAATATACAAATGTTCAATCACGCCTGATGAAAGAGGAGACCCCCAAAACCACCAGTTCCCCAAACTGTTCAGGCCTACAGATGGGATAAATTTTGAGGTGGTGGAGATAATCCAAAACTTCACCCAACAAGAAGACAATGAATAATAGCAAAGGGATGATGCTAGATTATAGTCAACAACTAACAAAGATGGGAATGGAGAAGGTCAAAAAGACTAGGTAGAATTGTCTGGTAAGGAGCAAGCAAAGATATTAAGTGTTGCATCACAAAATACATAAGGGGTGTGCTATGGAGTACACAAAGTATAAAAATAAGTGTTGGAGCCCTTGAGTAAATCTACTAGTATAAATAACCCTCAACCTAGGACGAGACCCTTATAATGACAACCAGAATGGAAGGAACGTACATTCAGGTTAGGGTCATCCCTGCATAAACCTATGATGATAGGAATTTATTTTTCAGTTTAGGTTACCCTATATACACCCTATTGAAGAAACTAATTCAATTTAGGGCACCCTACACACGCCCTAATTTAAAGTGATCTGACTGGTGGTAAGATCCCGTTAAAGTCAAAGTTCACCTCCCAACATGATTTTGTTAACTTAATAGGGGCTGACATTCTGTGTTTATTAATTTCTTCCTTCTAGTTTTGAGATTTTATTTCTATTTATTTTATTTATAGAAATCAGATAAGTCCTTTTTAGACCTGGTTCACATCCATGTTTGGCTTTCTGTTGTTCTATTCCATTTTGGAATAAATATTTCTCATGGGTCCTTTCCGTCACAGTTCATTTTTTTTGATGGAAAAAATAGAATAGCATGCTGCGCTATTGTCTCCGTGCAAAAGAATGGAAATCTGATGGAAAGGATACAAGTGGATGGGTATCTGATTGCATCCGTTTTTACATCCATTAAACTGATTGTTTTGGGCTCTGAACGGAAACTCTGATGCAGATGTGAATAAAGCCTTAAAAACCCCAGAAGATTGCATCATTTAAAAGAGTGTTCCCACAAAGCAAAGTTTAACTGCTATGGTCGGTCTCCATTTAGCTGCGAGAGCAGTTATACCGTTGCACTAGAATGTCCTTCTCATTCACTTCCATGGGAGTTCCCAAACATAGCTGAGTGCGCTCGACTATATTTGAGAGTTCCCATGGAAGTGAATCAGGGGCGTAACTAAAAATGGCAGGGCCTCATAGCAATCTTTTCAATAGCCCCTCCACCCCACTCCATATATAAAAAATTATTTATCATGTGCATGTTCCATCAAGAATGATGGAAAAAATAGACACATCCCACATACACCACACACATGGCAGACATATCCCACATACACAAATCAGATGCCGCAAACATCCCATATACACAAATTAGATGCTGCACACATCCCACAAACACAAATCACATGCCACACATATCCTCCATACACAAGTCACACGGCAGACACATCACGCATGCACAAATCACACACCGCACACATTCCACATACACCAATAACACACTGGACACATCCTACATACATAAATCACAACAACACCGCACGCAGCAACATAATCCCACATGCACCATTCACCCCATCACACCTGGACACATCGCAAAACACACCAATCACACGCCCTTGACCCCACAAAACCCTTCCCGCATACACCAATCACACGCTGCACACATCCCACATACACCAATCACACTCTGCACACATCCCTCATACACCAATCACATGCCGCACACATCCCATACACACCAATCACACACTGCACACATCCCGCATACACCAATAACATACTGGACACATCCCACATACAGACCTTCACACCACCTGCAACACATCTCACCCATACACCAATCACTACTCTGTGACAACACCTGCATACACAATCACACGACTGCACACCCAACCCCCACCATAACACCAATCAAATGCTTGCACACACCCCGCATATCTCCAATACACACTCAAGCAAACCACGCTGGACACATCCCACAACAACCAATCCAACGCTGCCCAACACCATACCCAATATAACACCATCACGACGCTTGCACACATCCCGCATACACCAATCCACCATGACCGACACACATCCCATTACACACCAATCACACACACTGCACCAAAAAAACAAATACCCTCAACATACACCAACCACACGCTGGACACACAACCTGCATACAACCAATCCCACACCTGCATCCATGCACACATTCCCTTACACACAAAACACACACTAGCACACATATCACACCTACACAAATCAACAACCCCATTGGACACATACTGATATTTCTGATATTAGTGGACTGCAATTCTTTGTTTACACAATAGATCCTACTCCATTTTTTGGTTGTTGTGGGAGCATCACCCTATTTACCGTGCATTGAATAATGGTCACTTAAGTAGATACTACATACATACACACACATTACAGACACCTAAACACACATATATACATACAGTCACATCCATATACACATATACTTATTTTTTTGCAGTGTAGCTGGCTCACTCAGGCAGTCCCATGTGGTCCCAGTACATCTGAAAAGACATAGGGTGGAAAAAAAAGCAATTACCCATAAAGACCAAATACCGGTCGGGAAATGCTGACTGGTATTTTCTCTTTTTTTGGCACGCGGGGGGACGGCTTTTGTCTGTGGTTTGTGGATTCAAAAACCCCACCCCCACCTTCACAAAATACCCACATGTTCATGTACAGCCCCTAAAACCGGCCGAAGAATGAACATGTTCTAAAAGATTGTTCCAAACCGTCAGTCTGAAAATCCGTGCAGTGGGGACTGTGCAGCACAGATTTTCCTATTAATGATAATGTAAAAGGTTGCCAGACCGTTTTTACAGACGTATTTCAAATCCGAAAACCATCTGTAAAACCGACAGAAAACCTGTGCCATGGGGATAAGCCCATAGGGGGTGACCACATGGCAGGAGCTTCCTGTCGCGTCCTGCTCTCAGCCCGGCCGTGCAGCGGCCATCCTCCTTGTCCCAACCTCCGCGCACAGACACTGAGCAGCATCACTACATGAAGTCAGGAAGGCTGTTGTAATACATATCATATGTTCAGCAAGGAGGAGATGGGAAGAGGGGGGTGATCAAAGTGAAAAAAACAGCTCTTTTTAGGATACTTTTAGCCAGCCCTGAGTAGCAGTTTGCTTGTCCCCCTATGTAAAGTGCGTTTCAATCGAAATGACATTGCAGCCCAGGCCCCGCAGTGAGTGCCGGCCCTGTAGCAGTCCCTACGTCTGCTATGGAGGTAGTTTAGCCACTGAAGTGAATGAAGAGGATGGCCACTAGGCATGGCCACTCCCTCATTGATCATCATAGTCGCTAACGAGTCAATCTGATAGCCGACCTGTTTGAGCAGGTTGGACCTTTGCTCTGTGTGGTTGTCCTCACTACAGAGGATTAGCTTTTTTATGTATAAAAGATCTTTGCAAAAACAAGTCACTTTGCAGTATAGTCCCATGAAACAGTGTCCCTAACCTAATTTCCAAGAGATCCCCTCCTGTAATGGCTGCATACCAGCTCCTCAGTTGGCTAATAAGCTACAGCACCTGGTTTGATCAGTCCTGAAAGGCTTGTCATCAACACTTGGTTTTTGCCAATAAAGCTACAGACCTGGCTTCCAACTGCAAGCCTATTGGGATAGCCACCAAATCACGGCCCCTTGAATTTCAAAATCAAACCAAGAAAACAGGACGAATCAATGAAGTGAGGACAACTCCTTTAAGGTCCTTTTAATGGCTTGAAAAATTCTGTTCCATCGATTTTGAATGGAAATCCAAATGCAGATGTGACCCAAGTCTATCGATGCAGGATATTCAAAGCTCAGTATTAGAAAAAACCTAGCTCCGACTGCTATAAAGAAATATAATCCTAATCCAACAACAGACAGATGGGATACAACTTCATGCGACCCCCATGAAACGGTGGGAAGAACCGCACGTAAAAACAAATTTGGTTGTTATATATATTTGGTTTTAGAATCTTTCTGTATTTCCAACCAACTACACGGCCTAAAAATAAACGCGCTACTTACTACTGTACTGGGATAGATATCATCTTTCTGATTTGTTTCTTCCTTCCTATCAATTGCAACCAACACATTACTAAGGTAACGGTAAAAACCATGTAACAAAAGAACAAACCATACATAGAAGCATATGAATTATGCAAGCCAAAAATCAATCCATTTGATGATTCTACCTATATTTCCCTTCTTCGTTCATTAGATTAGAAATATTTACCGTTGAGCACATCCTAGTTCCATTAAAGGTAAGAAGAAAAAACAAGACCCAATATGTACACCTTACCATGAACAAGGGCTTCCCGCCTCCAACAGCATTTATTACCCTCACGCCCACACTCTTAGCACCATCCCACCATAAGTAAGCAGCTTTGATTTGGGCCAATTAACCCCTTTCTTATTTTGAAAAGTTGCAAATGGAGGTAACCAATAGGAGATGCAAACTTAAAAGGGTTTGCCACAATCTCCCTTTCATACCACCCTGCAAACCCAGCACTTCAGCTCTGTGTTTTTCAGAGGGAGGGCCCCTTGTGTGATTTTTTTGATATAGGCTATCATTGTAGACCCTCATCATGATGACATCACCGGCCTTTCTTCCCTCTCTCTAGTAAACAAGGTCCTGTTTAAGTAAGAGCATTGTGAGTTAGCCTGAGAAGGTAAAAATTTTTTGCCTCCCGGCACAAAGGTCCTAGTGGTTCAAATTCCCTGTCAGTGTACAAAAAACCTGTGTTTTTTTTTTTTTCTCTTTATCAATGCACAAAACCTCAATGGAGGTTTTCTTTTTATTTATTTACACTGTATGACTAATTACTAAGGAAGTATACAGAGGACAGGGAGGTTGAGTTGACAGCACATGGGGTTTGAACACAACCCAGTAGCTGCCTGAGAGGAGAAGGATGTTCTGAGCATGTCTTAACCATGACTGAGAATGCGTCACAGTCCCTGGTTCGTTATCCCCTGTAGATGAGCTGTAAACAATGAACCACCTGAAGGATGCAGCAAAACAAAAACGGTGCAGAATTTTTAAATAATAATGAATGGTGAAAATGTTTTGTTTTTTAATTTCATTTGCCAGCTTCGCACGGTCAATTTTACTTCATGGCAAAACCCCTTAAAAGGGCCGACAGGTGGAAAATTCGGGCCCCCATGAAAATATTAATATGGCCCACTAGGACCTTAGACATTATAAAGGAATGGAAAAAAGTCTGGCCACCCACTTTTTCCAGTAGACACACCAGCAGTTGCTTGGTAAGGCACATTAGCGAGGATGAGCAACAAGAAACAGGCCTTCATTTTGCTGGTGGTGGATGCAGAACTACTAGTCACTACTGGGCCTGGTAGTCCAAGGGGGCCTAAATGTCCCTCTGCCCACAAATGAAAAGAACACCAAATTATAAAATGGAGAATGAAGGTTGGTGCCCCTTTTAATGGGTTTTTATGCATTTGGGCCCAGGAGCTTTATGTTACGCCTCTGAGCCCAAACACCTATTATGTTCAGGTACTGCAGCTCAGCTTTATTCACCTTCAATCTCTGTAGTTAGTAGTATTGGGCTGCATACAGTGGGAACAGAAAGTTTTCAGACTCCTTTTAATTTTTCTCTCTTTGTTTCATTGCAGCCATTTGATAAAATCCAAAAAGTTAATTTTTTTGCTCATTAATGTACACTCTGCACCCCATCTTGATAGAAAAAACAGAAATGTAGATATTTTTTTGCAAATATATTAAACAAGAAAAACTGAGATATCACATGGTCTTAAGTATTCAGACCCTTTGCTGTGAAACTCACATTTAACTCACATGCTGTCCATTTCCTTCTGATCCTCCTTGAGATGGTTGAGATTGGACTTAATTAGGAAAGGCACACACGTGTCTATAGAAGACCTCATAGTTCACAGTGCATGTAAGAGCACATGAGAATCATGAGGTCTTAGGAACTGCCCAAGGAGCTCAGAAACAGAATTGTGGCAAGGCACAGATCTGATCGAGGTTACAAAAGAATTTCTGCAGCACTCAAGGTTCCTAAGAGCACAGTGGCCTCCATAATGCTTACATTGAAGAAGTTTGGGACGAACACAACTCTTCCTCGATCTGGCCGTCCAGCAAAACTAAGCAATCGTGGGAGAAAAGCCTTGGTGAGAGAGGTAAAGAAGAATCCCAAGATCACTGTGGCTGAGCTCCAGAGATGCAGTAAGGAGATGGGAGAAAGTTCTACAAAGTCAACAGCAGCCTCCACCAGTCGGGGCTTTATGGCAGAGTGCGGACGACGGAAGCCTCTCCTCAGTGCAAGACATATGAAAGCCCACATACAGTTTGCAAAAAAACACATGAAGGACTCCCAGACAATTCCAACAGTAAAACATGGTGGGGGCAGCATCATGCTATGGGGGTGTTTTTCAGCTGCAGGGGGAGGAAAAGGGCCCGGGGTTTCCCAAATTTAAGGGAAAAAATGAAAAGCGGCCCAAAATACCCGAGATTTTCTTGGATGAAAACCTTTTTCCCCAAAGCTCTGGGGGCCCCCCGGGCGGGCCCAAAGGTTCTTCCCTTCCCAAAAAGACAATGACCCCAAAAAACCCCAGGGTAAAATAACAAAAACAGAGGCTTCAGAAAAAACTCTGGGACCATTTTACCGGGGGGACTGCCGAGCCCTGACCTTAAAAACCCAATTGAGCATTTTGGGGAAAACTTTAAAAAAATTTGGGTTGGGGGCCAAACACATTCACCATCCAACCTGAGGGAAAATGGAAAAGGACTGCAAGGAAGAAAGGCAGAGGGGGCCCCAAATTTAGGTTTTTTAAAAAATTGTTTTTCATCATTCCCAAAAAGGGCTCATGGGTTTTATAGCTCAAAAAAAAAGTTTTTCCTCAATTTCTGAGCAAAAGGGTTTTTGTTTTCTTTTTACCCCCTGTGATATTTTGTTTTTTTGTTTTAAAAAAAATTTTCAAAAATATCTTCATTTTTTTGTTTTTTTTTCCCTTTTAAAGTGGGGGAAAAAGGGTTTCAGGTGTAAAATTAATCAGAAAAAAAAAATTTAAAATTTTGGGGTTTTTCCAAAAGGTTTTTAATGAAACTAAGAGTGAAAAAAATTTTAAAAGGGATCTGAAAATTCCCTTTTCCCTAAAACCCCTGTGTCGGGGGGTTGGGCGTATAACCCTTAAAACCAGGGTTCCCCAAAAATCCGTCCTACGCCCCCCCCAAAAAAAGGGCATGTTTTTTTGGCTTTTTCCCGGCAGTGCACAAATTATTTTAAAATTTTGCGCACAGGTGAAATTAAAATTAATTTTAGTTTCATTCTGGGGGGATATCCCGGAAAAACCCGACCCCGTTTGTTGGGGCGTGGGGGAATGGGTTTGGGAACCCCGATCTTTAAATAAAAGTTTTTTTCCCGTTTCCATACAAAGGATATTTTTTGTAGTCAGAGGGTCCCCAAAATAAGTGTTTTTAAATTTTGCCTTGAAAGGCAACCTGGGGCTTTCACAAATTGCAGGGGTCCCTTCCCATCCCCAACCACGTTCGAAATTCCCTCCCGTAACAACAGAAAAAATACAACGTTAACACTCAAAAACACATTTTCTTAAAAATTTTCTCAAATTTAATTTTTAAAAAAATTTAACCATTTAAAGGGGGCACCCCAAATTTTTTTCTTTCTCACTTGTTTTTTTTTAATCCCCCCATTAAAGCACTTAACCAGGGGTCAAATGGGCCCCCCAGGGAAAATTTGGGGAAAAAAAAACCCCCCGGGGAGGAAACCCCGGGGCCTTGGGTTTTTTCCCGGGAGGGAAAAGGGCCCGGGAAAAAAAAGAAACAAAAAACAAAGATTTAGAGTGAAAAGGGCCCAAAAAAATCATGTACCCGTAGTTGTTAAAAGGGGGGGCCCCAAGAGTTTAACTCTAATGGTGGGGCCCCAAAAAATCAAAAACAGAGTTAACCCCCCGTGAAACAATTTCACTAGCGGGGGCCCCGAACCAACTCCAATGGGGGTATCAAGAATCAAATCCACGTTTTGGGTTTTGGAAAAAAAAAAGGAAACCCCCCCCCCCTTTCCCCCCCCCAAAATTTCACCCGGTGTTTAAACCCAAAACCCCCAAATCAACTCCACCTGGTTTTTGGTTTTTCCCCCCCAATAAACTTTAAATGGAAAAAAAACCCCCTTTTTAAAAAAAAATTAAAATATTAAAATTTTTGGGGTGAAAAAGAAAAAAAATTCCATCCAACTTTTCTGAGTTTTGTTTTTTTTGATATTTACTGGGGAAAAAAATTTTTTCTTTTAAATCTGGGGATTGGGGGCATAAAAAAAGATTTTAAAAGTTTTATCCTTTTTTTTTTGTATTTTTGCTTTTTACCCAAATTATATACCCAAATGAAAAGAAATATAACTTACACTAATAAAAAAAAGACACATGTCAATTTTTTCTCAAATTAAAAAACCATGAAATCAGAAAAAAATCTTAACCCCAATTTTTGGGCTGGTAAGGAAACCCAAAAATTTTTTTATTTTTTTCCAGAATTGAGAAGAAAGTTTAAAATACATTCTATTAAATTTTTTGGTAGCATTGCCTTTTTAAAATGTTTCACTTGGGTCAAATATTTTGGATATTCCCTTTCCCCAAGCTTCTCACAATAAATTTGGGTAGGAATTTTGGCCCATTCCCCGACAGAACTGGTGTAACGAGACATTTTTTGACGCTTTGCCCCCCCTGTTTTTCAGCTTTGCACATAATTTTTCAACATGTTGAGATGGGGGGGTTTTTTTTTTTTTTGTGATGGTTACCCAAAACTTTTGACTTGGTTTCCTAAGCCACTTTGTAACCATTTTGGGCAGTATGCTCAGGTTCTTTTGGAAGACCCATTTTCCCCCAAGCTTTAACCTTCCGCTGAATCTTGAATGCGCTTCAGTTTTGCAACATAAACATCTTTCCCATGATGCCATCTATTTTTTGAATTTAATCAGTCCCCCCCTGCAGCAAAAAAACCCCACAACATGTTTCTGCCATACCCATTTTTCAAGTTTGGGATGGTGTTTTTGGGCCCCAAGCTTTCCCCTTTTTCCCTCCAAAACTTAATAATAGTCTATCCAAACTTTTTCATCAGACCACGGACATGTCTCCAAAATTGGGTCTTGTTCCTGGTGCATTTTGCCAAACCGTTTGTTTTCATACTTTTTTTTTGGATAATGGTTTCCCTTCCGGCAAGTGGCCTTTCAGTCATGTTGATAAATACTCATTGACTTGGATAATGACACAATTTACCAGCTTCCCCCACATTTCCAAGGTCTTTTCTTTTCTTCTTAGGTTGATATGCACATGTCGGACCAAAAAACCCTGTCTTTTTCCCTCATGGCATTATCTGGACATTACCACTTGTTTGTCTTAAAAATTTGTTTGCACAGATGAACGAGGCACCGTCAGTATCTGGAAATTGCACCAAGGATATCCAGGTTTTTGCAAGTTCACAATTTATTCCATATCTTGACTGATTTTTTAACTTTCCCATATGTTTTCACACAGTGTGTTTTTGGTTTGCTTAAGAAACATCCACAGCTGTTTCCAATTAACTCAATTTTTGCCAAAAAACCCATCAGAAAATTTTAAAAAGACAAACATCATCATATAGCTGTCCCAAATTGTTTAAAAAAAATAATCCTAGTTTAAGTAAAATTTTGGTTTAATAAAACAAAAAATATAAAGACAAAAATGGCAAGTTGATGAGTTTTTCAGGTCCAACAACTACCCTTAGCGTAACACCTGGACCCCAATATTGCTCATGTTTCTTAAATTATGGTTTTTTTTTTAACCTTTTTTTATTGGGATAAATAAAATCAATATTATTTATACTATTTTGGGGTCTGGGGAACCTGTTTTTCCTATTGAACTGCAAAATGCACCCATGGCCGGCAGAACCTAACGAGCCCTACTGCGGGATGCCCGGACCCAAAATACAGGAGGCGGTGAGGGGATATCTTTTGTTTTCGTAGTGGTAAACTTTTGACTTTGCAGAAATAATAAAAATTTTTTTTCCCTTATTTTGGCATTTGGCAAAATAAATAATTTTGGTTCCCCTTACCAAAAACAGTAAAAGGGTTTATTTTGATTTCATGTCAGATAGTAAAAAAAACATCAGAAGTGTTTCTTTATAGTGTATGTAAATTCTGGTTTCCATTTTT